>JAGVSP010002362.1:0-52393 GCA_022494985.1 Micrasema minimum | reverse complement strand
AACAAGAAATATGATGTCGGTGATCTGTGATGCGGTCTATAGCCTCTTAATACGCTGAGAACATCGTCTTCCATACAATGGTTTAGGAATAATAATACTAGACTCATGTTCGAGTTAGTACGAATTATTACGAATTAAAATAGGTATACGTATAACATAAAAATTGGGTTCAATTTGTAGCTGCTTAAAAAAAAATTTTTTGCGCTGGCAAAAATTGTTTCCATTTTAGTTCCAAGTTTAGAGCATATGGCATTAGAAAGACGTATTACCCGTGAATTTTATGATAGCAAATTACGAATAGATTACTTTTAATAAAGCATTTACTTACAAAAGTTTGCACATTCGATGCAAATATGTCAAATTCAATCGCATTTGTCAAAGAATTAAATGAAATATTTTCCTATATTGGTAAAACGATTCGTAGCACGGCTTTCCGTTTAAATATGCCGAGTACGCTGTAGCCGAGAAATGTATCGAAGTATTCTCGTCAAAAGCTGCATTGGAGTTCATTATATTGTTTATCTGTTATTCGAAATAAATGAATCGAAGTTCGAGTGTAGGGCTTCTTGTTTGTACATGGAAATCTCGGTGTGTGGGAAGTTATTGGATATTATATAGCCAATACCAGTAACCTGATGTGACTTGGTGTTGCGTGTTACGTACGTCACCAAGGCTAGTGATTTGATACTTTGAAATCATATCTACTAGCTCGGTGTATCCCTTGTTTTTAGAAACTATAAATATTGTTTACTAAGAATTTATTAAGCAGATTAAGCAAATGTACTTACAGCGTAGTTCTAATCTTTAAGTCTGATGCGTTTTAAAAGTTTTATTGCAGATGATTGGATCAAACAATATCAAAAACAAATCGGGCAATAAAAGCGATTTCTCATTTCCATGCCAAAAACCCTTTTGTTATCTAAATGTAGTCAAATTGTTCATTTATACGAATTTTTAAGAGTTTTACTTTAGAATCGGTATGAAAACAATGGCTTTAAAATAATGTGTGCAAAATATTAATAAGTTGTGCATTTTCAATGCAAATTTTTCCCATAACATTTGCACGTATGGTATTGCCATCAAGTTGATATTCCATATCGGTTGAGTATACATTGTGTTGTGTTCTCCTAAGATCATTCATTAACTTAGACTTATGTATTTGAGATACAATCAAACATTAACATGTAATAGTGCTTCCTCTCACTCTGTAACAGCCATAGAATTTTAAATACTTCACTGACGCATAAAATAAATATGCAATTCTGTAGTTTTATTAAAATGTCAGTACTAATACTATATTTTGTACACACGCTCTTTTATAAAACGCATTTATCACGTGTCGATTTTAAAAATGTAAAATCCAGATATTAGCGAATTCGCGGTTTACATCCTGTACCGTGGAGTGGTAGGCGTAAGTAATACCATCAAGTGGGTGCCATTACCTGTACCTCCCACACTATTAGTATTTCGTGCAAGTTGTTTTTTATTTTATTATTGTCATCAGGAACAGGATTTCATAATTTAGTATTTGCATTATTTATAAGTTAATTAAGTACGAGTTCCGAATCAGAATCTTTTCTCGGTATTTCGACTGACCAACACGCCATGGGCTATTCGAAATAAAATATTTTGCTATATGCATCTAATATTTGTATTTAAATCAATAATTTACACTAAACGCTGACTGTTTTCTTTTAATTAGGTACTACGTGAGATGCTCCACGTCATTAAATGTCATTAGGTTTTATAACTTTTTGAGACGCTTTTTTTATTGATGAGTTATCCGCGACGTTATAATAGTTTCCAGGAAGCCTTAAGTAGGCAGGTATCTTATAGGTTGTATGAATTTGTGTCTCCTATGTGATAATGATTACGTGTTGCTGATTGCGTTTGTCCGTTAGCAGAGTCGACGCACAGCTCCGGCCCGGAGGGGGGGTCGTGGCGCGTGACGCTAGACGAGGACCTCGTGCAGACCCTGAGCGCCATCTACCCCGAGTGGTTCGGGGCAGGCGCCATGGGCGGCTCGGCCGGGGCTAGCGCGGGGCCCGCGGCGGGTGCGGGGGCGCCCCCGCCGCCGCCGCCACCGCCGCCACCTCCGCCCCGCCAGGACCGCCCCTCGCCCCCCAAGGTGACGGTAGACGCGAGTCCGCTGCAGCAAGCCATGGATAAGAACAAGGAGTGTGAGTATACTTTTATAACAAATAATATCTTTACTATCAACTGCCCATACTTCACTTTCTCCTCCCAGGATATGTGATCAGGTTTGTTTCTTCTAGCAACAACTGCTATCCTTATCATTCATGTCCTGTTCTTGCAGCTTTTCATATTACTCAAGTCCTCTTCCAACCAACCCATTCGCTTTTTTATAGTTCTACTTCTAAAATGCTTCGTTACGAGAATTTTTATCTTATTTTTATTTTTTGTTTATCCGATTTCTTTATTATTTTTTATTTGTCCGATTTCTTTTCCGTTTTCTTCTTCGCATTTCTCTTAACCTTACAAAATGCTAAATAATGGATCATCAAACAATAAATTATAATATAAACCATAATCGTTGAAAAAAGTCTGAAAGAATGTCATTTTTGATCACAGCCTTAAGGCTATAATTAATTAGAGAGTAGTTTGCTGAAAAAGGACTAACATGGATAGAAAGACTAACATATTAAAGATTTGGGCAACACGTCAGTAGGGGTACATACTTCAACGTACTGTAGTAAGATAGTACGAGCCAGAGAGCTCGCTGTGGTCGGAGAGGCCAGCGCAGGCCGTTGGCGCGTTTGACTAATGAATTGAGTCATTTTGGCAAGAGTCGCAATATTTCAGGTTTGTCAGTCACGTTAACTGTGTGTGCTGTGGCTACTGGCTACTGGCTATGACCACTCCATGCACCGCTGCACGGGCCCACGTGTTGTGTGTGATACTGAATAATGATATGTGATTACTGATGTTGGCCATTTCACTCCCGCTGTACTTTGTTGCGGTATTCGTCATTATTTCTGTTGGAAGGGACGCGATAAATTCATCGCCTAGCCATCGGATTCGGTGATAATATTCTGTATTTGCCTTCTGCTATAATGCGATTTGGCAGCTATTTTCTTTAGTCAGTTCGTACCTCTGAGATTCAAGAGGGAAACAAATATTGCGCTTTTAAGTTGTCTTTGACTATTCTAGTTCTAGGGAACAACAACACAACACTCGAACAACCTTACTTTTTACTGATATACATCTATTCACGTTAAATTAAAATAAATGTCTCGAGAAACGTCTAGATTTTTAGTTTTTTGGCACTCAAATATGCATGCATTGTACCTGATAAATAATTAGAAATATATTTTTATGATGCTTGCACTATTATGTATAGGAAAGAGATATTTACATGTGACAGTGCGTGTTTAACGTGTCCGGTTCGCAATAATGAGTGATAGTCCTCCAGATTTCGGCTTCCGAAGCACGTGCGGCGGTGGACCGCTAGGCCCGCATGTGGCCGCGCGGCTCGCATGTCAATATGCGATATTATCAAACAATATTAATATTTATTGTGTCTTTTGGTGGCGCTGATTTCCGTCCTTCCGTCAACATCGGCCACTGGCACTGGTACTAACCAGTTACAAGTCCTCCGCTAGGAAGGAAAGGTTACGCCAAATCACGATAGCAAAACAGAGTTTGTTTCTATGCGTAGCTTTATGTAGTGCTTTTTGCAAATCCAGGAAAAATATTTAAAAAGGCTTGTATAGCAACTACCCTCGTTCAAGAGTTTTGTGGTTACTATACTGTGCCATTGGTTTTTCTGTGAACTGACAACTGAAGTGTAAGAGAGAACATCTCTCCTGTGTAACTTACGTAAAGTGAATGCCAGATGAATGAATGCAGTGCTCATACGGATCGTTTAAGTTAGTGGATTTACGTAGAGGCTTTCTTTTTATTTGCTGACACATTTCTACATGAAAGAGTGTAAGTATTTTTGCTTACTTTTAAATCTTGAAATTTTTACATTCTACTAAGCAATATAGAAATTTTGTCTTTGTCTTTGGATCATTTCTTGAATCTAAACACAATTTGAGTCTAGTGCGTAGTTAGTGGTTATCTAGCGAAACGTCTTTTTGTTGTACAGGGTTGCAATATTTTATTTATAATTTAGCTAATCAGATAAGACTAACCTATATTCGAACCGGGTTGTGGTGTAGTGGTAGATTCGAGGACTCCGGATTAGAATCTCTAGGTTCGAATCCCACTCCAGTACAACTAGTTTCCTGCTTTCTGGCACAGTTATTTACGACTATTTGAAAGCAGCACCGAAATTGAAGTATTTGAGTATATCATAAGAACTCGAATGTTTCTTTTTAATAAATAGAATAATATTATTTTGAGTTTTATAGTCGTAGGTATGTAGCTATATATCTAGCGAATTGTTAGATGGTATCGTCGGATTGCATTTAACGTCATCTACGTATGTTTTTTTTTCTTTCATTAATACATTTAATATTCTCGAATTTAATACAAAAATAAAATCAATATCAAAATTCAATATATATTTTTTTAAATGATTTTTTTAAAAAATTATATATTTTTACGGAGATGAATTAATACTCCCGTCAGCGTCATGGGAAAAAAATCCTGATTTGTGTGCAAGTATTTGGACATACTGAAAATGTTGTGATATATTTTATGTGAATTATTGGGTCTTTTTAAAATGGGGTTGAAATTTAGTTATTCATTTTTGAACGTTTCATCCATTAAATAGTTTATATTACTAAATTAACATAAAAATAAATATGTTTATTTTAAATTTTTAGCAGTAGTTCTGAGTAGTAGTTGAGATTTTGCAAAATTTTTGTTTAAATGTTCAACGCAATAGTTTTACAATATATTCTCGCTATAATTTATTATTATTGCGTGAAATACATAAAGCATTTTACTATAATATATCTCTTTAAAAAATGTCTAGCAGACTTACGGTAGATCAAAGATAGAACGACAATATTTGGTATCTTTTGAATGTACTTATTTTATATCTCTTGTATAATTTGATTGGCTAATGCGAATGAGTTTTAGTAATTGTTATTATGTAGCTCATTGATTTAGTTTGCGTTCGCGATAGTGACAGTAGTCAGCGTTATAATCCGCGTTGCGTTCGTCCATTGCTCCGGGGCGTGTTCCGAATCGGAAGAAGAGGAAATTCGGCGGCCATGTGCCAGGGGAAACAGCTGACGGTCGGCCGTCATCTTGGGACGCGGGCGACACTAGCGCCTCCTGTGACGTTTGCAAGGAAAACTCGCCATTTCCAATCATACCATGTTTTCTTTAGATGTTCATCAATGTGAGTTCGAACTATTTTAAAATTTAAAAATTTAATTACATAAACTTAATAATAACATTATTTCACAAATTTATAATAAATTCTGTTTCAATAAATTTTAAAAATTAATTTAAATTATATTGAATGATGCAAGATATAAAATTTATAAATCCAGCATTTTTTATCATTGCCTCATTCTCAGATGAATAATGTAAAAAAACATTTTTTTTTAATGTTAAATATTTTTCTTTTTATCTTTACTAGAGATGGAAATATTTTTCCTATCCTAGAAAAATTGATTGATCTATTGTTTTGTAAAGAGTTTGAGCAATCCTTGGGAAACGTAGCACTCACATTGTTATAAATATCGCAAATTTGTTCTTGAGTTTTTATTTAACGTTCCAACAAAAATACGATTTAACCTCGAATCATTGATAAGAATGGAAGTCACTAAGATACGTAATTTTATCTAATCTGGTTTCACTATTTAGAACTCGATGTTATTGCTTGTTATCTTCGATTGCTCACAATATTTACATACACGACGTAAAGAAATATATTTTGCCTATTTTGTTTTCAATTTCTGCTCGATATGCAAAAAAAACTAAAAATGTATTAGCAAATGAGGATAAAAATGTATTATGACTCGTCGATAAGTTAGATTGCAGTTGTGAAATTCCTATGTGGTTGGTTTATAAATGTATATTTATTTGATAAAATCATAAAAATTCCCGCTTAATTTTTTCCATTATAATTTTTATTATAATTAAAAAAAAATATTTTTTAAAATTTGTTTAGAAAAACAGGAAAAAGCCTACCTGATTAAATAATTATATATGAATATAACCTATCTTTAATATATATTAAAGAAAAATGTTTTGTAGGTTTCCTCAGAACAGTGTATATCATTATATTGTATTGTTGATGTGTTGTACTGATGGTAATATGTCTGTATTGTGTTGTTACAGCGTTGAAAGTGAAGCTGATGCTGAGGAGGCCCCTCAACCAACTTGTTGCCCAGGGCATCATGCCTCGTGAGTACAGCATTTATTCTATTTTTTAATGTCTCAGGTAAATATTTATTCAAGCTTACATTCAGTTCCACTTAAGGAAAAGAAGACAAGAAAACAGATTCCACTAACCAATAATAATTATTTTCAATAAATACTCCCGCATCTCAAACATCTAGGCTAATGCTAATAAGAGAATAATACTAAGATAAACACCATAAACTGAATTACCCATAGCCGGTAACAGAGTTAATGGTGCCTTAAAGTCGGTAGTTCTAATAAGTGCTTATCAAAATAGGCTAAATTGGCAGTGCAAAATGGAGTTCTGGTACCAACCCTAATGTATGGAAGCGAAGCATGGAGTTGGAAAAATAAGGGTGAAAGTAGATTGAATGCAGTTAAAATGCGATCTCTCAGGCGAATGTGTGGTAAAACTATGTATGATAGGTGCACTTATGTTGAAATTAGAGCAGAATGCAAGGCTGAGATAACATTATCGACAAAATTAGAAAGGTCTTTTACGTTGGTTCGGTCATGTAGAGCGAACGGATGATGAAAGAACGGCTAAAATAATATATGATGCGACTGTGCCTGGATGTAGAAGTCGAGGAAGGCCGTGAAAGACATGGCATGATCAAGTAAAACAAGTGCTTGAAAGTGGGCATGTAAGAAGTCGGAATAATCGACGTGCGTGCGTGAGAAGATGTATGAATGTGGAGGAGGCAAGAGAAGTATGCCAGGACAGTGGTGTGGCGTTCTATCTATCCTCTCTGCCTACCCCTTCGGGGAAATGGCGTGATGGTTAGTTAGTTAGTTAGTTAAAGGTTCTCAATCAGAATGTTCAAAAGTTCATTTTGACTAAGTGGGAACAGAACCCACCACCCACCAATACTACTTCTGATGGCCAAATAGTTTCCAGTTAGCCACCCTGAGTCTTCTGCTCCCTTTCGCTCAGTTTATCATCATAAGCCAACACCGTGTCCACGTATCGTGTCTAGGCTTATCCAAATGTCTACGTGCAACATGCTGAGATGTTTTAACGGCTCTGGCTTATCCGGCATAACAAACCAAACAAACATAACCAGTGGAGTAAAAGTTTAACATCTTAAATGAGTATTTTTACCCACTATTGATTCCACACATTTAGTATCTGTAGCCTACTTGGTTAATCTAATATTGCATCTAGTTTGTGTGTATCCCCGATCTCTTGTTACTACCGCACCCAAGTCCCGTGGAGATTATCTCTATTGACCTTCACTGTCTGACCGTGAATATTCACGAATCTTCCCCCGTAAGCTTTCTAAGTAATAAGCGGTAGGTAATAAAAAAACTGTCTTTCTGTTGAATAATATAATGTCCGTAGCTTTTCAAATATGCTCTAATTTATTTCAACACTTACGAATGTTTTCGCGTTTATTTCTGGAAGCGGCGGGCAAACTTTATGTTGGTATTTAGTACTAAGGCTCACCACACACAGAACAAACACTTCTATACGAACTTTATATTTTATACGTTTATTTTCTATCTTTTGATATAATGACGTTTATTTTTGTAATCACTCGTTATACAGATCGTAAATACGAAATGGTGACTAGGAAATTGTTAACCTTTGATAAGAAATGCAATGAAATGCGACTGTTGTAAAAACAAAAGTGTTAACAATGTTATATTGTATTATTTTACTTTCCTAGCAATTTTATTAGGTATGTAGTTTCTGTATGTTTTAGTGAATGCAAATTGTGTTATTTTTTTATTGCAAATGGTAATCATTACGCAAATCGATCATGACATAGATGGGATAGTTACTTATTTATTTATTTATTTAAGTTATTTAGAACATTACAGAAAAAATCCAATTCATTCTAAATACATATTTTGTGGCTGCAAGACCTTATTTTGATTGATAAAATAAAACATTGCTATCTTGGCTCAATTTTGGTATTTGACTTCAAATTTTCTAGTATTTAACATTCTTTAAATATCCATATAATTTTTAAATTTTATTAATTTTTAAAAAATATATTTACCTAACAGCATTAGAATAAATCTTATAAAGTCATTATTCTTAAAATGAGTTACACAAATGGGTCAATAATAAATCCTCATTCCATTTTCCAGCTGGGTTATGCAGATATGATTGATCAGCAGTTAAACAAACCAGTTGAAAGAAGAATAACGTTTTACGAAACAAATATTTGGAAAATAGATAATCAAGTGACCGACAATATTTTTTGCGTATCGCCTTATTCAAAATTGTTATATCTAGTTTTTATTTAGATGGGTAAAAAGCGTTTAGATCATCGCATCTGTGTGTTGAAATGATACGATATGCATAATAATAATAGAATATAATATGCATCCCATAACTCGGGTCCCGATCTGCCGGGAAACTGCACCACAATACGTGAAGTAATATTCGGAAAACGCGCGGGCGGATTCTCATCGTTAAATTATTTTTATGCGAGCGTTTATTATTTTTATCGCTACCGGCGCGCGGCGGTGTGTAGCGGTTGAATTATAAACGCTTCCATCAGATTTACATTTTTTTCGTAGTAAATAAATGCATTTTTAACAAATATAGCTAAACTTTACGAAAATTATTAAAACGGTCTTGGTAATTGATTACTGTTTTTTTATTGATAAATTTTCCGGGGTTATGATTTATTTAAAAAGTACGTAGCTAATAGCGATGCAGGACGCATTCAATTTAGCTTTCTGGTTCTTACTTTTTTGAAGTCTTTTTATTAGAACGTTTATCATTTTTAGTTGATGTACGATAAATCTTAATTTGATTGAAATCTTCACGATGATGTGACAAATTATTATAATTCACTACACTTGTATCAATGCAGTATTTATTTATTTATTACATTTCACATTTAAAATAATCAAAATAATGGGATGGCGACTCAATCAGTAGAGACCCATGCCAATGATCTGGCCCCGACTCACTAGATAGTCCGTGTCGAGTCAGGGCATTGTAGTATTATACATAACACATTGTAGTACTAAACATAATTGAATATTTACATAATTAGTATAAATAGAACCAAGTTTGGATTTCACAAATTGATACAAGTGTTGCAGTATGCAGTTTTTAAAGTCTCTGAAATCCTGTTTCGTTTCGGTGGAATCATTTCTTAGTTAAAATCGTTTGGTAGGTATATTATATTAGAATTAGGATTTTTGACTAGAAAAAAATATCGTTAAAGAAGATTTTGCAGCATCTTTCAAATGACAAATTTGAATATCAAATAGGTATTTTTTCATGCCAGCGACTATTTTTAACGACATATACATATATACTACATCTTCCGTCGTAAACGCTCCGATATGATTTTGCTTTTGCCCGAACTCCTAAACGGTTGGGAGCGACGGACTGCACGGCTGAAGGATGTTAGCTGTTTTTACCCAGACTAGACTGGGCACAGTACTGACAGTGCTACTGGTGGAGAACAGACGGAAACAGAGTGTCGCAACCTGTCGGTCGGTCGTGTGTCGCTAGCCGCCAGCCGCCAGCGCCGATATGCACTCGGGCACGTAAACACACACATTTTCCACAATACATTTTATTCCCACTTTTGATGGTTGGGCAACATTGGATTTATCACTCTCGGAGCTAACATTTATTCTGAAAATCTTACCGGGTTGATGTTTTATTTTTGCCTCGTAAAAAATACAAATTAATATTTGCGTTCTTAAAATTTAAAACCCAAGTATTTAAATTTTGTGGCTTCTTTCTTCTAGTCAAAAACACAAAGTGTATCATAATATAAATAACGATACATCTAACCAAATTCCAATCGAGAGTCCGCATCGGTACAACGAGACCACAACTCAAAAGCCGAAGGAGAATGTAATCTCCAAAATATTTTTTGAATGATATGTTCATTGTGGTGCTCATAATAAAAATGAACTCAACAAATCGAAAGAAGAAAAAAAGATCACCGCTAAAAAAAGTCTCCGGATGTTCCAAGCTAGTGGAACTAGCATTTTTCTCCTACAAAAGAAAATAACGAACCTTCCGTTTTTAAATCTGGTCATACCGTATTTTTATTCAGTAATTTGATTTTACCATCTCGTTTAATCTCATTGCCCCGCGAGATAGGTGGTATTGTGACCCGAATGTAGAGTGTAGTACCCACCCTGTAGGATAGGGTTGTTGAAGCGCGCTATCGGAACCCGCATTTGTTCCTCCTGGCTTGAAAGCGCCGCGCCGCGCTGCGTTGCGCAATACACGCGCAGTGTTTGGGCGTCCCGGTGCTGGAGCTTTTGTCGCCGAGACGCCGAGCAACTTTTTTAAGCTTTCGAGAACAGCCGGGTGACCATGCTTTGAACATAACGCTTTTAAATTTTTAAATTTAAATAATGGGAATTCACTCTAATAATAGCATTAATGACATTAATTTAATTAAAATAATTATTAGTCTCAGATTTGTTTGGTAAGTTGTCAACAAAACAAAAAAAAAATCCCCGGCACCAACGAACGAACACTAAAGCAAGTATTTAAAAATGTGTATTTATGGAGCTGTTTTCGAAATAAATATGGTCGCCTGTTTCATATTTTGTCAAAAACCACATTTTTAAAGCAGGTACGTTAATAAGGAACTTTTAAATTAAAATGCATTTATTGAAAGCAAATAGTAAATAAATAATCCATTTCATTTTAAATAAAATAACGATTAGTAGTTGGCAGGTCACCCTAAGAGCGCGTGGGCGTCCTTGTGGAATGTTGTTTAACTGACTGCCCAGACTGTACTATTCCCCCCCTCCCCCTACCCTCCCCCTACCACACTGATATAAATTTCACCTAACTCAGATCGCAACAAATACCCAAATATACGCGACCTTAAAAATAAACTTCAAGATACATAATTTTTAGTAGGTATAATTACGTTGTAGGTAACATTTTAAAAATAAAAATCAATATTAAAACACGGTTTTTGGCACAGAAAATGGACACAGGTTGTTGCCATGGAAATAAAACTTGACCATTCCCGAAACCATTCATAAAAATTCAACGAAAATATTTGACCATTTGACATTATATTTTTATATTTTATAATTCTAGAACATAAAAAAAGCTCATAGGATTTTTATCTCTTAAACTTGAATGAAAAAGCAAACATATTTTGTGGCTGCAAGAACTTATTTTGATGATAAATAAAACATGCTATCTTGGCTCAATTTCGACTTCAATTTTTTTTGTTTTTAACATTCTTTAAATATGCATATAATTTTTAAATGTTTATTTTAATTTTTTTTAAATATATTACCCAACAGCATTAGAATAAATCTTATAAAGTCATTATTCTTAAAATGAGTTGTTGTGTATAAGGTACCTACAAGATGACTCATTTCACCTTCCCTGATAACAATCAGTCTACTATGATTGTGACACCCTTTCCCCGGCAATTTTCCACTAAATGCCTTTGTGTTCATTTTTCTGTCATCATCGTTAGCATTTGGCACCTGCCAGTAGGTAGGTCCCCGCCAATATATATATGAAGGCTGCCAAATATCAGCCACTGGATGTCTGTCAATTTATTCTGCACCGGCCCCACATTGGTGGGCGCCACTGTACTTGAAAACATGGAAATATTATTACTGTGCACTTACTGTGCAATTAGGGTGATGTAATCCCACCTTGCAAAATATCACTAAATAATTCATATCTCCGCAAATAATCAAAATATAACACTGGCATTTTTGCTAATCTTCAATCAAACCTTTTTACACGGGGAAAAAAATAATTGATACATATAAGAATTGTAGGTAATTGGGTTATTTCCGATTTTCTATTTTTTATTTTAAAAAATTGATTGAAAAATAACAATATCAAGGGATTTTTTTTTCAAAATTTTACGATGTCATATGAATTTTCTAGCGCGGTTTGAAATAGCGCTTTTTCAAATCGCTCGCAAAATCCTCCATTTGGCGCGCATGCGGTGTGACGTCACATCAATATGAGCGCTCACTTCGTAATGAATTTCCCGCCTTTTATAATGGACGGGTATGACGTCATTAGCCAATAACGGGCGTTAAAAGTCACTCGTAATTTCGTGTTTTTAAAACATAAATTTATAAATGAAAACAACATTTTTGATCATTGTGTTTTAATCGTTGGCATTGTAAAAATATACTTTAAATATTTATAACGTTTTCAAGGATATTTCATGCCATCGAGAACAACCCTATTACTTAAAAAAAAAAAAAAATTGCATGTTTAAGAAATTGTGTACAAACATCGTGATTGCAGTAAACAGAGGACTTTAATGATGCGTTTTTCAGCTGTAAAAAAATGAAAATGAGTTATTATGGCAGACAGAGATACTAAAAACAAAACTTATAGTAAAAACAAACAGACCTGCATATATCATATTATTAGGATGGTTAAGTCGAAAAATCATTTTACTGCTATAATTTATCAGTCATCCTTGCCTCAACACGGGCATTGCCCGGCGAGGTATTTTATTAAGAAAAAAATAAATAAATTTTAATATGTGAAATAAATCAATAAAATTTATGTGAAAAATACAGTTTTAAAATCGACATTTTGTATGGGTAACCCGAAATTACATCACCAGATGCCGTGGATCGTTCCAAACACAGTACTTTATTTATTTATTTATTTATTTGACTTTTTGTACAAATAGTTGTGTACATTGGCGGGTTTATTGCCCAAATTGGCAATTTCTTCCAACCAACCAATATAAGAACGTAGTGCGGGTATTTATCGTAAGCGCAATAACAGATCTTCAATTTTTTTACCTTTTATCATTCTCTTCATCCTCCCCACTAGTACACACACACACACACACACTATCACACTCAATGTCTACCTAGGATAGAAGGGAGGTAAAACAGGAATAAAATTTAAGGAAGAGATAGGAAATGTTTTTTCAGCCGTTTTTTAAAAGATGTGACTGATTCGGCTTCCTTAATAGCAATTGGGAGTTGATTCCATAGTCGAGCCGCATGCACTGTAAAAGACTTGGAGTAGAAGGAGGAACTATGGGCAGGTATCAGGAGTGTATTTTGATCACGCGATCGAAGAGGTAATCCATGAATAGACAAATGATCAAACTTTTCACGAAGGTAAAGTGGGGCTTTAGGATTGTTCAGTACAGTGTACAAGAGTGTAATAATATGAACTTCTCTCCGCTGCCTAATTTTGAGCCATTTAAGCTGCCCTCGGTATTCAGAAATATGGTCATATTTACGAAGCCCAAAAATGTACCTAATGCAGGTATTTTTGTAGACGTTCCAACTTATCTAGGAGCTCGCAGTTCAAATCAATGAGGGAAACGTCAGCGTAATCTAAAATAGGGAGTAATAGTGTTAAAAACGGGTTAAAATGTATGATTTCTCTTAAAATAATCTATCTTGCATAATGATTGAGAAGCAAGTAATAATCAATAATTTTATTATAAGGTGCCAGCCATTTATACACTGTTCTGACATGTTTTAAGTTTGCAGATGTTAAAGCTGACTCCTTAGTCTTTCTTTGCAAATGAAAATGGTAGCAGTAATTAGTTCAGCGTTAATCCATGAATAATGTAGAACGTAGAGCTCTTCATTTTAAAAAATGTCCCGGTAAAGACGTGTCCAGTATGTAATATATAACATTTTTTTATGTACATGAAAATAAACTGTTTCCAGATAAATTTATAGTGTAAAAATAGAAAATACATTTATTTTTCACTTCTCTTACACAATTTTAATTTACAGTTTATGAAACTTATTTTATTATAATAATGTAATGCCAAATAGCCAGCATAAATAGATAGGCCTAGTAACGGACTGCCTAGATTTATAATTTTTTAAATAAATACTTGTAAGTACTAGAATAAACACATCAGCCATTTAAAAAACAATTAGTAATATTGTCATAGACGAAATAAATGGTGTGCTTATTTATAATTGTGCCGATTTGATAACATTTCACAGTGTGTTACCGTTACGAAATAGCGAGTCTATTTTTAATTTGTACAAAGGAATGTACACTTTTTGCCGTGGCAACAGTTTGCACTCGCCTGGGATCGAGCAAGTCGTAAAAACATCTCTTTCTAAATCCTGAATGTTGCTCGTTGCACTTCACATTAGGAAACTTTACGATGGCGATGGTTGGAACTTGGAACTATTTTCTAACTTCATCATAAAAACTGATATAAATAAAACGAGACATCAAGTATCAAATTATTTTAAATATTGCACAAACCGAAAATACCTTTGAATGTTTGAAAATGAATCAGTAACATATAGTTTCCTGTTTTAAAATGTTATGTATTTTTATAACATTTTTATTATTTATTAATATATTTATTTAGTACTACATTTTTTTTTAATAAAAAAAGAAATCTATGCAATCTTATGATATTTGCACATATTTCAATTTGTAAATACTATTTCCATAAAGCCTAAGTGGCTTGTGCTTGAAAATAGGAATGAGTCGTGTCGAAGTGGGGATTCGAACCGACGATCTCTGGACTCAGAGACCGCGACGCTACCCACTGGGCCACCACCCGTTCAAATAATTAAGTACATAATTTACATAGACTAATATTATTTTCATGTACATTACACTGAATTTTTAATCCTAACTATTCTTATCCAAACATTATACATTTTTAAATTTTGCTATAATATAATACACTAATATTTTTTACATTTAACCCTAAATAAATTTACATTTTGTTCATTTCTTATATCATCTGGAATCTCCTCATACATTTTAATGCCCTTATACATCAGACAATTTTTTTTTTTTTTTTTTTTTTTTTTAGTGTTCTTTATTAAGAAAATAAAACATAATATTAGAAAAACAAAAATAATGCCGTCCCGATAAACCGCATTTTTGCCGTTTGTCATCAGGAGCCATTAGCAAAAAATATAAATTTATCATAGAAGTGAATTAGTGAATAGAATTCTGTGACAGTTTTTCTTTTCTTTTCTAATCTTTATTTTTTTAACCTTTTTGTTGCATATTTATGAAAAAAGTCATTGTTTTTAATTTGTTTTGCAAATATCTTGGAATTATCTCCTTAACAATTTTGTTAATTTCATTAGCAACATTATATTTAAATCTTTGGTCTACTGACATAATATTCAAAAGTTTAATCATTTTTTTAATGTTTGTTCTTCTACTGCACTTCAATATGATTCGCATGGCTTTGTTTTGCAAAATTTGTAATTTATAACTATCATAGGTACTTATTTCATTGGTTATTGATTTTTTCCGATCCTTACATATATATATATATATTCAATTGTATATAAGCCAATATATTGCTGTAATGGCCAAGACTAGTGTGAATTATGAATACAAATTACAGTAACTAAATTGATTAGGCACTCATGAGGTTTAAGGATTTATAAAAATCTAACTGAACCAATGAATTCACGTTTTTAATCAGAGTAAATTAAATACCAAAACACATAGAAGAAACAAGTTTTAAAATCCTTAAAACAGTTTTATGTGTCGCCAGTGTTTTCAATTTAAGTAACCCTAAGATAGGTATTTATGGTATAATATTTTCAGTGAAGTTCTCCCTATTAGGAAAATAAGATTTTGGATTGGTTTAGTTGCAATGTTAATGGAGTGGTTTAATCTGTTGTTTCCAGCTCTGAAGACCCCACCAGCGTTCCACGAACAGAGGAAGCAGCTGGAAAGGGCCAAAACTGGAGACCTCCTGAAGGCCAAGATCCAGAAACGGCCCGACAGACAAGAGCTAGAAAGGCGCCATATATTAGAACAACAGGTACATTGGTTTAATCTCCTCACAACACTAATGTTCACAACCTATGGTTAAACCAGTATTACTCAAGACTTTCATTATCATGTAAATAAAATCAAATAAAACAATAGGAAAGTAACTTTTTCTCTACTTTAAATATTCTGTAGTGGATACCCTCGGTAATGGAACCTCCTGGCCAATGCAGGTGCTTAAAATTAAATTTTAAATTCAGTGCTCATAAAATACTAATTAAATAGTCTTTTTCCCATGGCTACATCCTGTTGAGGGACAACATCTTCTTTAGAAGCAACTTCTATCATTGCTTTCTATGCTGGTAGAGAAAAATAACAATAGGGCGTTTTGAAACTAAACAATTTTTTCTGTTTTTTTAGGAAGGCCATGTTGACCCCAGTTTAGCTGAGAAGCAGCGGATGCTAAAAAAAGCCCGACTAGCTGATCAGCTCAATGACCAGTTGTCACACAGACCTGGTCCCCTAGAATTAATACAAAAGAACATCCTTCACACAGATGAGCCTATAGAAAGGGCTGTGAAGGAAGGGCTAGTTCCCTTCAAAGCCACATGTGAAGGGGCTCTCCGGAGACCAGAACACCCCAGTAGTTATCAAACTGTAGACGAAGACAGTCCCGTTGAAGAAGGTTCACCACCGCTACAGTTGGCACTTAGTCCACCCGCTGCGTTAGTAGTGACATCTACTCCAGTACGGTTCCACGCTGTTCTTCCCCCTCCCACAATATCTTTAGCCGATCTTTGCCAAACTTCCCTCCTTCCTCTTGCTCCTAGCCCTGTTAGTATTACATCCTCCACTTCGACCTTATCCCCCCTTAGTTCCGCTGCCTCCCCTCCAGCACCCGTTACCCCGAGACCCATTCCTTCTCCCTTGCACGTGTCGCACACTCAGATTCAGCGATCCGATGCTCCTGGTAAAGACAAGAACCGTAAGAAATCCAAATCCAAAGCGGCACCTAAAGCGAGAACTATCAAGTTCCACGAATATAAGGGGCCACCAAATGCACACAAGACACCTTCTTCCCAGGGAGTTAGCTCGTCCCAATCGGAGACATCATACGAGTTACTGTTAAGACAACAGCAGCTGTTTTTGCAGTGGCAGTTGGAATGGCAACACAAGTATCCACAGCTCATTTTGCCAGCTCCACAGAAGCACACTTCCCACATGATTGCATCGCCAGCTCCGAGTATGGCCCCTGACTCCCCTGAATCTTCAACATCTTCTGTTCATCCACACCAGGTGAGCCGTACAAAACAGTTTCCTTTTGCTTTTATTATAAAATTGGTATTACGTCCTATAATATAACAAATTTCAACACTTTGTTGAGTTGATGTTTTTCTTTTTCTTATTTCAGATTCCAACGCCTCCTCCTCCTCCTCCACCCAGGAAGTCGCCTGGAAGACATGAAGGTTTCGGATCTAAAGGCGGAATTAAAGCGAAGGAACCTTCCAGTTTCTGGAGCAAAACCAAATCTAATAGATCGGCTCCGACCGTTCCTTTCTGATTTCGCTGGATCTCAATCCTCTGAAGAGTCTCAAGATAAACTTAGCTCCAGTGTGGAGAGTTTGAACCACATTATGCAATCTCCGGTCACCTCACCCGAAAGTCAGACTGAAGCGATGGATGTGGAGTCCCAGCCTCCAACCACCACAACCCCAACAGCCACAGCCGACAGGAGAGGACATTGTCAGGGAACAGCAAAGGAAAATTGAAGAATTGCAAAGAGAGTTGCACAAGTCACAACTCCAGCTGCAGCAGATACGTGCTCAAGCTCCGAGTACCAGACAAGAACCTACTCCTCAGGATGCTCGACACAACAGAAAGCTAGCCCTGCATCATTTGCAAGCCAAGATTCAATCTCACCAACTGGCTTTACACATACAACAGCTGCAGGCTTTACAGGCTCTGCAAGGACAAGGGAATGCCGCTGCGGAGAAGAGGCAACAAGAACACAGAGAGTTCCAGAGGAGGCATAGTCCTGGACCTTCGCTTCCCCCTCCAGTGGCGCAAGCCCCCAACCCTACCCCACCCCCAGCGCCTGAACCTCCTAGGTACATGCTATCTCCCAAGCCGGGCTCTGATCATCTTCTCCAGCTGATTACCACACAGGCTGGAGGAGAAGGTCTGAAAATGCAGTTCACCATCAAGGAAGGAATCAACGGCCTGAATGGTTTAAATGGGCTTAACGGGTTAAACGGTATCAATGGAAAGAAGAATGTGGGCCTAGTGTTAAATGGTGTGAAAGTAGTTCCTATTACCATTCTACAACCAAATCCCCCTCCGCAGTACGAAGAGGCAACCAGAAACAAGCCCCCTCCCCCACCCCCACCCCTGCCACCCCCAGCGCAGTCCCCGGCTCCGACCATCAAGAGTCAGACGGTGGATGATGTTCTTGAAATCCTCATAAAGAATGGGGAACTTCCTGCATCGGCTGCTCAGATTCCACAACAGAATACCCAGGACTCTCTTAATCAAAATACTGACTTCTTGAGTGGCGAAAGTGGCCTACACTCTGAAAATCTAGTGCATAGTGAAAATCAAAACGAACTTATGAACCAAGATGACCGCCGTGATAGTTTACACGAGTTGATCAATCAAAACCAGATGGGCTCAAGCTTGCTCGAACATTCAAACATGCACAGTGACTTTGCAAATCAGAATAGTGATATCCTTAATCGTGACAGTCTACATAGTGATCTTTTGAATGATAGTGACCTACATAAAAACTTCTTGAATCAAAACAATATGTTGCTCAATCAGCATGATCAGACGATATCTCACGAACATATTGACGAAAATAGTGTTCTAGATGAGTTGATTAATGCTAACAGTGTCGATTCAGTACATGGAAATACATTTGATGATTCTGTCATGGATAACCACTGCGATTTCGAAAACATGCCGTCTCTTACCAACTGTCATATGCCCTCGATTAAAGATGAAGATATGATAAACGATGGAAATAATCGTGGGAATACATTTGATTCCCTTTCTAATGGGTGCTTAGATGACGATAGTAATATGTTCAAGTCTGAGATCAAATCTGAGGACTCCATGTCGCACCATTTGGGACATAATGATTTAAATAGTCACGAACATACTCACATGGACGAGGGATTCAACCTGGAGCAGTTACTCGGGGAAGATGCTCAAGATGGGTTGGTTCTAAAGGAACTAGATCCAGAAGTCTTTGATTCCATGGACTTTGGGCAAGCGGAGTGTTCGATTCATAATCAAACTTCAGGAGGAAGCGAAGCTATGGATATGGACGAGTGGCTCGACAGCTTATGGTCACAGGGAACTCCGCAGTGTGACCCGCTCCTGGGAGGGCCCCCGAGGTCGTCCGCCAGGTCAGCCCCCACCCCGCGGCCTCCACCCCACCTCTCCTGGGACAAGCTGGATTTCGCAACCACTTGACCAATGGCGTTCCTCGATTCCATGGTCTCAGATTGCTGTTGAAACTCAGTGAATGCGCTTGGAACGACGGAGGCGAGAATATTGTGATTTGAATAATTAAGAATTGAAAATGGTGCTGAGTTGCCGGGTAATCATAACCTGTCTTAAATTGAAATGATTAGATTTTGTAATGGATCGTAGTATAAAGTAGTGAATGTTACTGACACTGATGGTGGGACAGATGTAAGTGAGGCTAGAAGTGTAACGGGGACTATGCCCCTTAGAAAGATGATGGAGGGTGTTGGAATATTTATCCAAGTAGTTTACAATGAAATTGTAACTGAATTGAATAATTGGACTCTCCCTCTATGTGTGTACTTAACTGTATTGCCATTAGGATAAAGAATTAATAACGAAATGCTTCCAATGTCACATTAGGTTAAGAAAATTGATGACCACTAATCACGTAATGTTAGGCGAACTAAAACATCCTGAGCTAGCGACACATTGTACGCACGCTTAATAAATCCATTTACCAAGTGATATGTACACCGAGTGTCTATCCTGACAAACGTTAGATTAAGTTTTGCCACCAGTTTTCCATTCAGAGTGTGTGTGATATATTAATATAATTTTAGGAAAAATGTAACTAAATTCTTACTTAATAATATTTATTAAATATCGTAACAGTTCAGTAGTTTGATAGAGTCGATGTTTGTAATTATTAAAAGGAACATAATTATTTAACTGGAAGATTTTTGTTGCTGCATTCCTCCCAATTGACCAAGAGATATAGGAAGATTATTTAAAATAATAATTATACCAACGCGTGAGTGGAGTGTGAGCGGTAGCGCGATACGCGGAAAGGGCGGCTCCATTCATTCATCGAGACATTCCAATGTTTATAGAGAAACAAATTATCCCGCCACCCTTAACACGCTCTCTTCTTGTCTGTATTCTTACATTACACCAACTATACACTTCACACTTCACACTGGACATGTGGACATCCACCTTACCACTACTACTACCACTACCCAAATTATATTTATTCTATTGTTATCTTTAATTCATAAGTATGGTCTCAACATTCAAATTCATCTCCTATGTTTAGTTTAACCAATATTTATAGCATTTCCTAACTTTAGACAATTTTACTTCAATCCAATTATACTAATTCTTCATTAGGAATGCGCTAAATTTTGGCATAACAGTTTGTAATATTTTATTGATGAGTTATTTATTGTTATATAAAATTTATATTATCATAATATAATGTATAATTAGATTTTTGTCTTTCAAGGAAAGTAAATAAGGCGAGTATTTGGTACTTGGTGATTTAAAAACATCTAAATCAAAAATTATATTACTTTAACCGTTTTTCGCATTTAAAGTACACAAATCGTATTATTTTCTTGAAGTCAAATAATTGTGCAACGAAATACTCACTTAGTATTAAAAGTAATGTTTTTATTTCAAATCCACTTAAGTTATTTTGGATCAATTCTTAGAATTAATTGCATTTATGTAAAATATAAATATTTAATTTTTTCTTCTAACTTTCTTACTGTCGAAATTCCATTTATCAGGCCATAGATTTTGCTGTATTTCAATTATCTTTTAGCAAAGCTATATTGTACTACAGAGTATATGTATGTTTGTATTTATTATATTTTCTTCATCTATTTTAATTTATTCCATATGTTTTAATATTATTTTTTTCTTTTATCAAAGGGAGTTGGACCAATAATTTTTTTTTTGGAAAATATAATTCCTCTATTTTCATGTATTTCCACGCTCAAGTATAACATTATTATTGTCAGTTGCGAATCAACTGTATACCATTATTTTTAAACCATTCATATTTTATTTATTTGTTTTTTTTTATGTCTCATTTTTATTATCTTATAAGAAATATTCAAATCTTTGGGACGGTGTCAGCTAATTGACCTGTCAGAGGGACCAGCTTGAATAATGAAAGTTTCCAAATAATGTAGAAAGTCTAATGTCTATTAGATTGATTTAATGAGTATTACATGCCTCATTTAAACAAGTCTCTTTTTTGTTGATTTTTAAATCGTTATATTCGTAATTTCAATATTTTGTTTTTATCCAAATCTATCACATTTGTGTATTTGCTTAGATATCGCAATAAAATTGCCAATTACTATTAAGATGTAATCATGTAAAACATTTTGTATCAAAAATATTAGTGTCGCTATTGAAAATTAAAAATTGTTAGACAATCTAACAGAATTATTTAATTAAAATATTTCTACACTCTTAGATACTTAGACCTAATTTTTTCTTGTTTTTCATCGAGTGAACTGTGTTCTGAAACAAATATTTCAGATTATTGTGCCAAACTCATTTAAAATGTTTATATTTTATTGATTACCTTTGTCATACTATCAATAATTACAACACTTATTTTGTTAACCTAATCTTCTGGAATCATTATCAAAAGTATTATTATCGGATTGTTTTACTCAACGATATTCTACTATGGTCCCATAAACAGTAACTACTTAATAATTAATACAACGCATTGCAATGTACAAAAAAGGAAAATATCAAAACAACAATACAAACATTGTTTTTATTGGTGTGTTGATTTTTGGGTTTTCTGTGAGCCAATTCCAAAGCAATGTAACTAGATATCAATACCCGCGAGGGATTTAATTAGTTAATTTAGAAGATGCTAGCAAAAATACTAGAATTGAAAAAGAACTGAGTGAGACGTGTTTGCCTATCAAATATTCAATATGGCTTCTTGCTATTTACATAGAACATTATTAAATTAATAAATAGTCGAAGGTATGTTTCTTTTTTGTTTTTCTTTAAATCATTTAAGTGTTTTGTAATTATTATGATTATGTGTAGATGGTACCTTGTACATAATTACCTCCCCTGCCTTTTAATTTTAAGAATATGTTGGACAAATTATACTTTGATTTAAAATATACATTGTGTATGTTGTTGAAAATTTGTCTTTTATTTGATTTTAATTCCTTTCTCCCATTTCTTACTTAACTTATTGATTAATGCAACAACCAAAGCTTGTTGCGGGTAGGAGAGCAAGCGAAGTTGATCAGAGGACAGAGGCATACCTAAGTGCCATGATTTGCAGCCATAGAGGAGAACAGGCTATCGCCACCGACAACCTCCAACCGCTAACCGTCATTAGTTATCCTGCCAAATAAAATAAACGACAGAAAGAAGGCATCCCGTTATTTGATTTTTTTGAAAATTCAGACATTAAAAAAAAAAACAATTACAGTAGGGGTAATACCCTAAAAAAAAAGTAGTTTGAAGTATAGTATATATGTAATTATATTACTTATATGTTTTTTTTTTTACGCTTTGTGGCGTAAATACATCCGGAATATCATTTTGAAAACAACTAAATAGTGTGGATAAGGCAAAAGGGTAAAAGTAGCAGTAGGTACATTACATAGTACCTATAAGGATAACATGTAGATATTGAATGTGGTTTGGTCATTATTACTAACTGCATCTAAACTCTCTACCTACAGATGTTCTGTGTCCTCTAAACTAATAAACAAGATGTTCATCAAATTGTTAAAGTCTATAAAATGCAATTTGTAGACGAGTAAAAATGTCGTAAAAAGACTCATGCGGTTTTTCATTACTCAACAGACGATGATGATCTTTCTCAATAAAATGAACTTCCAACAATATTATGAAGGCAGGGTAGGTCGACCTTACGACAGCTAAGAATGCTCCTCGCTGATATTTATTTTTTACTATTGATTTATGGCTCCATAATCTAGAATTTAAATAATCGTATCCCCATCAAAGCACACTGTTTTTAATTTTATTTAAATACATAGGTTCGTGCCCCTCTTGATCAGAAACAGAAAATAAAAAAAACTTGGTGTTCTGGATACATAATACCCACTCTATCACCAACATTTCATTGGACCACTCCTTAAGGGACACCCTGTATATCTAAGTCTGTTTGTCAGGTCAAGAATATTCCTGTAAACACAACTCCGCGGACCATCACGTGATCGCATTTGAAATTAGAACCTACTTTACTACCCAACACGGATCTACACTAAAACACTGGTCTTTCTATTTACTAAGAATGATATTTTTTAGATTTGGTGCCTTTGAACATCAGCTATAAAGCAGAACAATTATGGACGTTTAATTTTTTTTTTAATTTCATTGGGTTTTATAATATATTCATCATTTTAATATAATACATTCAAAGTAATGCACAATGAACATTAAAATGCTATTTTGCCCTTAAAATTATCTTAATCAAGAGACAAATTAATCACAAAAATAAAAGTAAAATGGTGTCGAAAACTAGGAATCCTACCCTAACGCAGGTGTTCGCCAATTTGCATGTTATATCCGTGTGTCCACTGGTCTCGACTCATTGAATAGAGTTTAATGTATTAACTACAAGTATATTAACACTAAAAAAATAAATCTAACAATCAATTACATATCAGGGTCATTTATTTTAATTTATATTATTTATTTTTTTCATGTTCTTAGTTTATTTGTTTTATATATGTATCAATGTTGACGCGAAATAAATAATAATATTATTATTATTATTATTAAAATGTCTTAAAATATGACCTCGGGCGAAAGGGGGTGTAAGGTAATTTTCAGTCATGTTGATGATACGGCGCGGGCGGTCGTTATGCAGCCTACAGAGTTGTATGCAGACATTAAAACCATCGCAAATGCAATAAAGCGAATAACCACGTGTTTAAAATACACGTACAATGTAAAGTTTACCTTCCAAACGACAATGTAAGTATTGCGAGTGAACGTGAATATTATAAATACGTTGCAACGAATATCGTTTGTTTAATCCGATTAATTGCAGTGAATAGAGTTGTAAGAGCCGTTTTTATTATATTAAAAATTAAAGTTTAAAAAAAAAATATACAGCCTCCATTCGTTTGCGAATGATTTTGTTTAGGTGGTATTATTAGAATAGAAATTTTTCGTATTATATTAAATGATTTATTTAACCTTTTCAGCAGCCGTGCCAGATTTTGGAAATGAGATTTCTCTTCTATTATTCAATGCAAATAAGAAATATGTTTATTTTTTTAAGAAAATATAACAAAAATGAGAGTCAAGCATATTTATTAGATTAGAGTAACAATATAAAAAATAGCAACTTATATAAATTTTATATGTAAGATTGATTGTATGTAAGATTATAGCAAATGGAGACAGATTAAAGTAGGTTGAAGAATTTGTATATTTTGGAAGTATGTTAACAAGAGACGGAAATGGACATTGAGAGAAGGGTTAGTGTCGGAAACATAGTTAATGGTGTCCCGCATTCACGGCTATCCACGCAAGATCGGCGCGTGCTTTACCTACCATAGAAGAAATTGTCACGATAGTTGAATCAATGTACTGAGATACTTCCATAATATGGGAAAAAAACTATGCACAATGGAATGTTCTTTTGGTGGTTTTATGTACACTATTAAATCGCCCTTGAGGTATATTTATACGAAAACAGCGCTATATAAAATATGCGTTGCTAAACCAAGTGCAGTGTATCTTGATCATTGTTCATTTTATTACTTGAAGGTAGGATGATCAGTCTTACGCTTCAGTACCAGTCCAAGGTATCGCACATGAAATTTTAATATGAAAATCACATGTAAATAAATATCTCATGTTGACCCCCTACGGGAATCGAACCCGCGATCTCATGCACGGAAGCTAAATGCACTACCACTATGCTACGAGGCGGACGCTTATTATTTCTAAACTACAATATGATTGTCAAGCGAGTGAGAGTACCAATACAGTGCTCTATGCACCATTAGGTGGGGATAATGGACATCATCACCATTATTTAACTGATCGAGAAACGGATAGAATTGATTAAAACGGACCTACCTACAGCTTATTAAAAGAAGAAGAGGAATCAAAATTATATTGATTTATTTTCTATTTTTATTTTTATCTAACCACCTCATCAGGCCAGGAGGCAACAACTTACAGAGGGGAACAACTTCATAAACACCAGGCTTGAGAAAAATAACTTTTTTATTTTGATTTTTGTGTTCTCGCCGGGAATCGAACCTGGATTCAACATGATTTGGAATTTAAAACAAAACAAGAAATTTTCATCAGGGGCTGTAAATTGATTCGATGATCCCTAATTATTTAGACTCATTAAAGTTTCATAACCTTGAATCCCTTGCACTTAGAAGAAATATCAATGATCAGAGTTTGCTTTATAAAATTGTAAATAACAAACTTGACTAACCAGAATTAATTAATCTACTCTCTTTCCTTGTCCCTTCCAGACCAACTAGACTGCCTAAACTTTTTCATATACCTAAAGTTAAAACAAATCACCGAAAAAATTCCTCGAATTTGTAAGGCGTTTGATGATAAATTTAATAGCTTAGATATGTTTAACACCCCATATAACAAATATATAAAGGAACTCAAAAACTTGCAGACTTAAGATGAAAAATATTTATTTACATTATAAGTAGATTCTTATAACTGTTTAAAATTACCTGCGGATACATTTAATTGGATGGCAGGCATGTTATTGTTAATTATTAGTTTTAATTATATTATGTTTTACCTGTACATCTGTTTGTATCCCAAATAAAATAAAATATGTAATAAAATGATAAAGAATTACTGCACTTATGCACCATTGTGTGCGGGTGAGGGAAAGCAGTAGTAGTTTGCGGCCGGGGCAGACGATAATGTAATATATTATGTCTGCTGATGAACTGACTGGAAGTGTATTACTCCACAGGTGTTGCGCGTGCGTCCCACGTGACGGGGGACGGGATCGATAGTTCACCACTTTCGGGACAGGCAAGACGCGAATCACCAACTTTACATTATGCTTTCAACGTCTATTAATCATTAGTTAAGGGCGCCATTCATTTCAACTCAGACGGCGGGAAATCACTGACTTAAAATGATTAAATGAAAATGAGCTACGTACCCAGGAAAATACTGTATATATGTGAATGGAAGCTTTTACAAAACAAATGTAAGTATCAGTACCAAAGCGACGCATGTACATACATAATTTAACATAATAATACAGGCATACATAATATGATTTTAAGATAAAGCAAAAGAAAAACAATAAAATAAAAATAAATAATAAATATAAAATATAATAATAACTATAAAAAAATTAAATAAAAAACTAAAAAAAAAAAAAAAAAAAATCTATGGACAGTCAATCGAACAGGGATCACTTTTTCGGTGATACACAGTAATGTCGTTAATATTGTTTGTTATCTTATGGTACAGAGTATGAAAATATTTATTTAAGGAAATATTTTGTAAGGTTATGTTTAATCTGCATTTCATTGGTGTGAAAGATATCGATGGTATCACCTAGTTTGTTGCCAATAATTGCTAGCCTATTTCTTAAACTATGGTAATGCATGTTAGTATGGGTTTTTCTTTTTGGAACAAAGCATTATACCTAGTAGCTCTCTGTGGAACTCGAAAATTTATCAATTCAATTAAATCAACACAGTCAATAATATGATCTTATTAAACTCTATAATATTTAAGTGAAAAATAATTATAACTTGTGTATTTTGAAATACGAATATTTACAATAATTTAACATTTCTACAAAAACAGCCCGTCAAAAAAGGAAAAAAAAATTGCGACCGACCACTTCCATAACTTTTTCAAAACTAAAATTTTCAGCCGATTGCGTCGTTTTGTTTACCAGTTCAAATTTGAAAATCGAACCTAAAGAGTTATGGTGTCAATACTAATAGTTAGGTACCTACTGTAAAAATGTCGGGTAGGTTCTTGAGTCAGTTTTTTTTAAATAATTAGTACCAACTCAACAGAAATAACCAAGTAGGTACCTAACTATAATATCTACCGGGGTAGGTTGGTACTACAGCCGGGTAGGCAAAAATAATATATACATAATAAATGGTGCAAAAAAAAAAAAAAAAAAAATTTGAAAGTAGGTACCTACGTAGATGAGTAACTATTTCTGTAGGCATTTTTTACATTTGAATATAAACATGTTTTAAATGTGTGAACCCCGGTAAATGTAAAGAGTTGAGTTCTTGGATAAGGATGATTCTTAGACGATATTAATTGAGATGATGTAACGGTAAGTCTTATCTCCCTTACACAAGATTATCTTGTTAATGTAAAAAACATTTATGTGTATAAGTACCTAATATTATCAATAATCGAGGCTAGTAAAAAACCGTTTATTGCCCTATAAATAGGACATATTATAACACGAGACACGTTCCTTTCCTAGCGGGGAGCATACACAAAATGTTGGCGTTCCTTTCCTAGGAATAGTTTTAAAAATATTAAGGATAATTTTTTCAATGACTTGTGACTACCAATATGGAATGTTATATTGGAAGCACGAAATTTTCAAACGCCAGCTTTGGGTGCATCCTTCAATGTTATTTTCCTATAAAAGCTCGGCATGGAAAGTGTTTAAGTTCTGGATTATTCCAACATCAGGGCAGACATCCACTGGAAGAATACCTGACAGATGAACTACCCCTTTCTGTTAGGTACATCCCTTAAAACACCAGCATCGATTTTCCGTTAGTTCGACTCGGTACTGCGGGATGTAAAATCGATTTTATTGTCTACCCTCACAATGACATTTTATTGGTTTGTTCAACTGCCGCCTTCAATGAAATGGGAAAACTAATAAAGAAAAAGGCAATCAATGAGCCAACAAACCTGCCAAACTAGTGATATCGATAAATTAATCGGAGAACTCAAACTATAATAGTAACTATTATATGCCTTTTTCGATTTGTGTAAATAAAAGATTGCCAATTCAACATTTGACAAATAACATTTTTTCTATCTACGTCAACTGCTTGGGGTTCTACTACTATTACTACTTACATTTATCCGCACCAAATGGTGCATAGGGCACTGCATTGGTACATTGGTACACCAAGTGCAGTGTACATTGATGTTCTTGGGGTTCACTTTTAATAAAAATAGCAAAATCAAAAGAGGTTTTTTTAAAACCGGTTTAATTGAATAAATCAATCGGAGTGAAGCGTAAGACTGATCATCTTGCCTTTGTGTAATAAAAGTGATCAAGATACATTGCACTTGGTGTTACAATGCAGTGCCCTATGCACCATTAGATGCGGATAAGGGAAAGTAGTAGTAGTAGTAGGTACATAATACTTAATTAGAATTAATGATAATATGTTACTTGATCATTTACATGTGTGAATGTCCTGTCTATGTATACAGATTATTAAATAAATAAATAAGTTAGAATTTCCGAACGAATTATTACTCGTTGCATCTTATATCTTTTCATGGAATTTCCTGCAAATTCCTGGCGAAGAATTTCCAAATTTATCACATACTTATGGCGACTTTTCGCTCCAAAAACTTGTGATTACCGACGAAAAATCTCATTAGTCACACGATCGGGACACCGAACATGAAACTTGGAAATCCGAACGCGCCCCATGGAATCTGATCACCAGAAGTTAAACACGTTCAGTAAAACCTTAAATAAAGTTTTAGGAATCCGATACATTCTGCTAACTTAGTGGAATGGAAGCCTGAATTTGGTGAACATTTTTATTTAACTAAGGTGCGCTTTGCCAATATTTAAAAAATGTTCATTATTTGACCCCTAGATTTTTAACACAATACTTTTTCAAACTAGTTATACTTTCCAGGATACCTAATATAAATGGATAATATTCCAAATACATCATAAATATATGCAGATATATTCCAAAAATTTTGGATTTACGTATTCGTCTATTGATTGCTGGACAGAAATAGACTGCAGTACTCGATTACATTCCTTCCGGCCCTGTACCATGTTGATTGAAGCATTTACAGAAAACTCTGTTAGCTCCTTCATAAAATAAATAGTATAAACAACATTTTGAGTGTGTCCAAATACTTGTAGACAAAAACTGGATTTCACCCATTACGGGCTAATAATTACAATTTGACATCTCAACAGAGACGAGAAGTTTGGAAGGGAATATAAATATATAGGAGTTTACAGGGCTTACGACCTGTCATTGGCTGGGTTAAAGTGGCCACTTGATGTATTATGTTTCGAGTAGAACAAGCTAGGAGGACAAAATTATTTTAGATGTTTTTTCTACATAAAAATATTTCATTTTATTAAAAAAAAACAATTTAAAAAAATCAGAGTCGATTTAACCCAGATTTTAGGTATATTTGTAAAAATAATTTTTTTTTACGTTAAACATATTTTATTAATTTATACAGGTATGAAATTGCATTAAATTGATTTATATTTTTTTTATTAATTAGTACTACATAATGTACATTATTGCATTAAAAAATATATTTATATATGGGTAACAATTTTTTTAATCCCCATATACCTACATCTATTTTTTAGGTATTTCCAAGATTTTTAAAAAACTATAATATGAAACTTTTATATACTTTTACATGTATTTCTGCATATAAATAATAGCCAAATTATTAAATAATTAAAAAACTCACATTTTATTCTTAACATTTATTAGTTACCTATCCTTAAACCCATACGAGAAATAACAAGAAAGCTTAAAACTGCTAGAAATAGTCATGATCTCTGATTATTTTAAAACGGGTGACAAGGTCTATTCAAATAATTATTGACAGATATTTTGTAGAAAATATTTATTCAAAAATCATTACTACAAATAATAAGTAATACATACAGATTACAGTAAAAAAAGTCTTATCTTATAAGTAGGTATTACAATATTTAAACAATTCTACATTTAAAAAATGGGGATGTTTGGGATAAAAATTCAAACAACTTACAATTTACAAAATTAATATGTAACAAACGAACTGCCAGTTCCACTGCTGTTGCCAATTCACTAACACTTCGCGATTTCACCAGGTCTTTGATTTTCCTTTTTTTTTTACTTCAATTGTGATTCTTCGAAGTCCTTCCTGGGTCTTCCAACAGGCCGATCGGCGTCAAATGGTGGTTGTGATGATGTGGAAGCCTCCGAAGCGTTAAAATGAACGCAAAACTGAAAGTCCTCGCCGTTCAACCAGCTCTCGTTGTTTTTTAAAAACCTTTCCCTTTTACTATGGCATGTTTTCCATTTTTCGTCAAACTTTTGCGATATACTCGCTATTTTCAATTTATTTTTTTTATGGACTCATCAACAACATTGCTAATATTAAATTTTGATGACAGCATAAAAAATAGTTTTTGTATTTCTGTCATATTTTACATGTTTTACCCACTCATCGAAAAAGTCCACTTTTTTTTTTAGTGTAAACACGTTCTGAAAAAAAAAATTAAAATAAAAAAAAGGCAAAATAAAGCAAATAGGTTTTTTACATTATTTGAAAGTTTAATATTGTAGGTTCAATATGTATAGTAAATAAATTTGGGTATCTCTGGTAGCCGTTAGTTACAAGCCTTTAAATTTGAAAAATAAAGTTTTTTTTTTTTTTTTTTTCCTCATTTTTCATTTTTCATTTTTTCACTGTTTAAATATAGTAAACGATTATTTTTTTTTGTGAATAAATAAACTTCTTACCTTCAAATATAGAATCCCATTTTTTTTTTTTTTCTAAAATCACTACGTAAAGCACAAGATGTTTTCATAGGTGACACAAAATCGATACTAATTATGCATGCATGCAAATGCATTTACCTGAAACCTTCACTTTGTCCCCCGATGACTCACGACCATGGAATATTTGGCACTAATGATTCTTGGAATAATGACTTATAAGGGGTTGTTTACAATATGACATCCCTTATTTTAGGAAATATTGAAATGACAGTTCTACTCGAATCACAACACGTCTCAGTGATTTCATAATCTTGTTTTGATATCCTGGAATAGCGGATCTCGCGGATGGGAAACGAAATGGAAATATTCCGAACGTGTGTGGAGGACGACGTGTGAGCCCAGTGCACAGTGTTTCTGGTCCATGATTGTGCGAGAAAACAATTACTAAAAACACAATTTCTTATGATTGAATCTCATATAATTTAGGAAAAATAATATTTTTTCTAATCCGAAAATAAGAAAAAAATGAAATTCTCCGAAATATTTCAAAATGTACTAATATTTTTTTTAATTTATTCCAGGTGTAAGTAAACATGCCAAATTTAAGTATGTCTGTTGTTTGATCTCGTTCGTATGACCATCGCAGGCACGTTAGCAGCGTTCGTTTCTTTGAGCCGATTTTCCACCACTCTTCCACATGCATCGGCCAAACTGTTGACAATTTCGTGTTGAATTTTATTCCTGACCTCCTAAAATATTGTTGACTTGTTAGCATACACTAATGATTTAACATAACCCCATGAAAACCCCATTTAAAAAAAAACAAATCGCACGAGCGAAGTGGCCACTCGAGATTACACGATTACCAAACTCCCCTCCAATAGATCAATAATTTTGAAACCAGCTGTGTGGCATTGGCACCATTTTTTTGGAACCACATACATATAACTGATGTCAAGTCCATCGAATCCTGGCCAAAAATAGTTTTCCAACATGGCACGATAGTGACTCCATTGCCCATAACATAGTGATAATTTTCATTGACGAAAAAATACGGCCCAATCACATCTCCAGCATGAAATTCACACCACAAGGTTACTTTTGTGGATTCGATGGAGTCTCTTGAAGCACACGTGAGTTAGTTGCTGCCTAATAATGCATATTTTGCTTATTGACAAAGCCATTAAGTCAAAAATGAGCTTAATTTTTGAAGATGATTATCACGATTATCACAAAAATTTAAGTTAGCGAATAATGGAGAAAGTTGCGACCACCGGCTTTGATGGATTTTTTTTATAATTTCCAACGTTGCGCGTTGCTCAGTCATGACATCATGAAAAGTTTAAGGATGCGTTTATATTAAAATAATTTGTTTTGTTCAATTCAATAACTTTACGGTTATTTTAAAACTTGGGAAACACATGAATATAAATAAAAATACTTTTGAATCTAATTATCACACTTAATTACTTAAAGAATTTACCTTAAATAATTTAAATAAATAAAATATAATGTATAGTTTCCGACATCAAATAATGATTAATAGATAAAACATAAAGTAATTATTTAATATTCTGTATATTTTTTTGTTAGAGTGTAACTTCATAGTTCGGTTTCAGCAATTCCCTATTGCCAACCGTGCCGTGTATATAAATGCATGCGTTAGAAAGGAAATACGCCCTCCCCTGATTACGCCACTGGCAATGGCGGGCGTGCGGTATATTTGTATGGCATACTAAAGGGGTGTGATATTTCTGTACATAGATTTCCTAACAAATTTTCAATTCTAGACGTCGGCGTCGTACATTAAAAACTGCTGTACATTTTAACACTTCATTTGGAGGTTATGAGCAATAAAAAAAATAATTTATGTAGATTGTTAATTTAGTTAGATTTATGTTCCTGCAATTGAGTGACTACTTATCAATGATTAGTTTTTGATAACCAGTCAGGAATTTGTTGAAAAATCTCAAAGTTTCATAACTCGGAAACTGCTAAAGTTTGATTCCTGGATGACTATGTTAAATCTGACCACTAGGAATAAGTAGAATTGCCAATCACTTCGTATATTATGGGGATATTCAGAAATTTATGCAGATACCTCTAGTAAAATTTTTAAAATACAATTTTTATTTCATGTCCCGACTTAACACGGATCAAATGTAGCAAGTCGGGATATGGGAACTATAAACTATCCATAATTTGTATATTGTATAAATAAATCCATTTAAGGCTACATTTGAGGACAGCGTTGGAAATTTTGGAGCTTTAAAAATGTTATTCCGGATTTGTTGACAGCCGCTAACCTTCGAAAAAATGATCACACCGACTTCAAACTTTTGCTGGGGTTACCGATGCCGATTTTCGAAAAAAAAAAATCTATCCAATTTTATGATATTTACACATATTTCAATTTGTAAATACTGTTTTCAATAAAGCCTAAGCGGTTTGTGCTTGAAAACAGGAGTAGGGATTCGAACAGGGATCTCTAGACTCAGAGACGGCGATGCTACCATTGGGCCACCACCCGTACTGAAATAATGAAACAAAATTCTACTGAAAATTTCTAGGGAATTAGCTTGCCAGTTTTTAATTTATTATCATAGTTTTTCGTAAACAAATAAAGGCCCATCATGCGCTCTAAGAGCTCCCGCAGACTTTCTATCGGCCGATAGTTTAGACATCTTTATACTACTGATTAAAAGCCCGACTAAACTATCGGCCGATAGAAAATCTGCAGTCTGCGGGAGCTCTAAGTATAAGGCAATAAACTTGTTTTTTTACATCTTGGTATACCTCTTAGACACCACTATGTAATGTTAGAGTGACTGGGTTGTTACAGATGACCTCTGGTACATTTTATAAGGAATATGTGGAATTACTAATCACCCTGTATATGGGGATGTTGAGAATATATTCAGTGACCTTTTCGCCGAAACTGAGCGACATGTGACGAGTTCCAGTGGCGGAGAATGGCGGGAAAGCCGCCATGATTGATGGCCCGGACTTTGTGGGAAATGTTATCCGCGACATCAAAAAGGTATTCCGAAATGCCACCGCATCGCGGCCGAACAACGGGAGATAAAGCAGGTGTTTTTCTAATGACATTAGCGGGAAATGCCAACCAAATCGTTACTCCGGAACTATGGTACCGCACAACGCAATACGCCGTAATTTTGTGCTCATTAGTGAAACGCAGCTTTTTTACGCGCCTTTTTTCATAATAAAATCATTAATTAAGCTTGAGATTCGGAAATTTCTAATTCGGAAAAAGTGGAAAAAATCATAAATCAACAGTGGGACTGGGCTTTGATATTTTTTTAATGACAACCAATATCATTAAACAAGCACCCACTTATTTACATTATATTGGTTCTTTATTTCCGTTTCTAGATATTTCTGCTCTCATTTTACCTACGTATCTACCTAAAAATAATTGTACAAGCTGAGAATGGTAGAAAGGAGATTTATAATGATGCTCAAACGTTCTTCTCCTTAGTTGAGGAAGTATCTTTTGTTGTCGAGTGAACCTACACGGAAATTCTCAGTAAAAAGATAGTGGGCAGGAAAATGTGTTGTGTACCTAACAAAGTTGCGTTTACTTTTGGAATTTTAAGGCGCATCGTGAAATCTTTGGTCGCCAATTTACAATGTCCATACTATCATTTTCATCTTTCTTTTCCCTTCTCTTATACTAAAATGAAAAACAACATTGAAATAAATGAAGTCCCGTTGTAAAAACGCGGACGACTTCCAGATAAGAAATAGTTGTTTTAAATTCTTAAAACTTCCAATACGAAGTTAAATATTAATATACCTACTGTCATCTAGTCAAACTACTACTACTACTACTCTCCCTTATCTGCACCCAAGGGTACATAGGGCACTGCACTGGTACACCAAGTGCCGTGAATCTTGATCATTTGTTACATGAAGGCAAGATGATCAGTCTTACGCTTAAAAGTCTGGTCAAAAGCCACTTAAAAATAAAAATATTCGTGAAAAAAACTTTTAATAAAAACCAATTAATGATTCTTTCAGTGGAGCAAAAGCTATAACAGATGAGTCAAAAAACCTTAAAAAATAATATATACAAAATTAAATGAAAAATTCACTATCTCGTTGCAAATTATTAATTGAAAATTTATAAAGTTATGCAAATTATTAATTTAAAATTTATAAAGTTTTACGATAAATGCAAATTGTATTTGCATTTTTAAACTAATATTCGTTATTATTAGCCAAAACCACAACATATCCTATGTGGAGCATTTGGATTCCACATATCCACATACTGCCTCCAAGCCAAGCGATCGGCCGCCAGTTCCCGTGCGTCTTCTCAAGCTAGGAGCGCGTTACGTATTTCTGTCAAAAAATAAGCCTCGTGTAAACTTACCTAGAAATGTATGACGGCAGCAACTTGAGAGGAAGAAGAAATTTAATATTGCGTGGAAGAATGTACATAATATGTTGGAGAATATAAGAAAATTCCGGCATTAAAAGGATAAGCATCGGGTTTATAGACTGTTAAAAGAAATGTTATTGAACTGAATTATTAATGGCAAGGCGTTGGCGTTGGGTTGTAAGATTCTGAGTTTCTATCCTGCCGAGCGTGAAAATAATTGTTTTGTTTTAACCCATGATCTTAATCTGAAATGAGTATCCTATTCTTAATTCACATGTTTTAGTATAGGAATAAATTTAATATACTTATGTGTTCCTTTTTATCAATTCTAGAATTCACTACACCATTTCCACACAAAATTTCTAAAAATATACGCTTCCTAGGGTTAATTTCATATAACCACTTATTATCCAATTTCACAGTCTAAAGACTCCAGCACTTATCGGCCAATACACGAAACTTGTCACGTAGATGTCTAGTGATGACGTAGATGGCTATTGATGACGTAGTGTGTAACTAGACACCTAGCCACGGTAGTCACTTTTTCGAAGGGAAATACAGCGAACTGCTGAAAAAAATCATTAAAATGCCTCTCCTGAAATTCGACGATTTTAAAGATTTGGATTTTCGCCTCTCTAGTACATAATTACGTTTGTTTAATCACATATCGCTCAAAAGGTTGGCAGTTAGGTTAGGTGTGGGCCAGACATGTCTAAATAATGCCTCCTCAAATTACCCACTAATGGTGTTGTGCTGGCTTCCTCAGGGAACAAGACTAAGGAGGGAGATCAAGAAGGCAGTGGAGCGACGATGTCCGGAAGGAAGCACCCAAAATAGAAGTAGGACTGAGCGTGTCCATCAGCCCTGAAGATGGACACTGCAATGTGCTCTGAAAATAGCCCAGAATCTGTAGACTGCGTCTACGCAGGCAGACAGACAGAAAGCAGTGGAAGAAGCTGTGCAGGATAGTTGCCGGATGTGCGGATGTAGATCTACGCCGATAAAGAATGCTCCGTTGATTATAATAATGAAATTCAGAAGTAAGTTAATAATCGAATTTATTTTAACAGGGGAAACTAAACTAACACTTAATATTACGATAATCAAAATGAATGATGATTTTAGCAATGGAAGTTAAAGTACAATAAAAAGGATCTTCACCAGTCACATGCCGAATTAATACGAATCTTATTTTCTAGTGATAAAATACAGAAAGCTTCGATAGAACAATATAGAAGGATTTGAATTTGTTTTTGTTTTCTTATTCCAAATTCCATGATTTTAAAGTAGGCAAGTACTTATAATAAGTACTTGCTTATCTGGAACGCCACAAAGCTACTCCTTCAAAAGCTACTGAAAGAAAGAAGAATCGTATACACTGGTGTTTTTACTTTGTTAAAATGTGTAATAGAAATAAACGATAATTTTTGTTAAGTGTTTAATAAACATGTTAAGTACTGATTTACATTACAGTAAAGAGCAACACTATATTTTGCACAATTAGTTCAAAATATTCAAAAGGAAAAGATAATTTATAACCTGGTATGTATGTAGGAACTAATAGGAAGTTTTATATATAAAACAAGGCAATGTTTTCTTTGAATTTCCTTTATCTCTGTAAATTTCAAACGGCGCATGTTTGACTTTGAAGAGGAACGTTTTCTGATCTAAATAATGGTTTTATCGTTTTGTTGTTCAATATAAATGTATTTTAACAAGGCTTTCTGAGATAAAGCCTTTTATCGTATAAATTTATCTTCGTATACGGAATTATTATACTGCCTCCGCATCTATTTAGACAGCTCATCAAATATTTAAATATTTGTAATGCTTTCAATGTTAAGTTATTATTGTATTTATATGAAAGTATTTTCAATAACCTAATATTGATTTCAGAGAAAAAGTAGTTTTTTCTTAACTCGGGATTCCAAATATTGATATATTCAACCGTTTACAGGGCTGTCATTGGCTGGGTTAAGTTGTCACTTGGCGTATTGCAAAATTCCCCATTCCTCTCATTGTGTGTTCTGTGAAAATGGTATTCTGTTTACAGTTGTCGCGTGGTCAGTAAACATGATATTTTTTTTAATTGAATTCAGGTTTTTAATTACAAACAAATAAAGGCTAAACGCTTAACGATGAGTGCGCACTACGGAGGGTCCGAATTAAATTCCCGGTGAGATCATGAAAATCAAAAGTGAGGTTCAGGACTAATTCATATTTTTTAATTAAATGTCAATCGTCCCTTTGTCCCTTTTCACCCTTTCCTAGCGACAAGCGGCGGAACTACTCGGCCCAGAAAGTCTAGCAAAATCAACGAGCAACATCGAACATCGACCGGTACATGGTACATCGACATCGACCGAAATACAAGAGCCGTGCTTCCTTTATTAGAACCTATCAAATACCGTTAAAGTTAGTGAAACACAATAAGTGTACTTCTGAAGTGCCGTGCCATGGAAAAAACCGTGAATCCCCTGTCCCGTCATTTTCCTGTGATTTATTTTAAACTAGCTGATACCCGTCGCGTTGCTGCCGCAGAAGAAACAGGTAATTCTAGAAATATCGATTGAAATTTGAAAGATTTATCTTGTTTCTTTGGGAATTGGTAATAGAAGGAATGCTTTGTATTTTCTTTCTGATGATAAATGCATTTATGAAAATTGAATAACTCGTATAATGTGTATACTCGTATGTATAAAAAGGTATAGTGTAAATGTTATTTTTTTATTTTGGTGACTTTATTTTTCAAGTGCTTCATGGTAGGTATTTAATATATATTTTTTGTTTATCCGTCTTTGGCATATAAACAATTAAATTTCTTGGCTGTCCGACTCGTAAATTTAATATGAGGACTTCTATTACCCTTGAAAAAGACACCCAGGGACATTTATTTTTTTTAAATGTGTGTGGCAGGTCCGACGCATGAATGGAATTTACTCTTAGATGAAAAAAAGGTGCGTCCGTCAAGTTGGATTTCAAATATAAACTCTATATTCGTAAACAGGTCACCCAAAACCCTTTAAACGATACCAATCTTTATTTTATAAAAAGATGTGCGTCCGCCATCTTGGATTTAAAAATAAACGCTTAATTCAAAATCAGGACGCCCGTATCGTCTAAAAACGATACCCATCTTCATTTTATGAAAAAAAAGGTGCGTCCGCCATCTTGGATATCAAAATAAACTTTAAATTTGAAATCAGTACGCGAATACGCCCTAAAAACGATGCAAACCTTCATTTTATGAAAAAAATGTGTGTCCGCCATCTTGAATTTCCTAAATAAACTCTTAATTCAAAATCAGGACGCCCATACGCCCTAAAACGATACCCATCTTCATTTTATGAAAAAAAGGTGCGTCCGCCATCTTGGATATCAAAATAAACTTTAAATTTGAAATCAGAGCCCCCAAGAACCATTAAAACGATACCCATCTTCACTTTGTGAAAAAAAGAGACAACCGCCATCTTGGAATAAAAAATAAACGCTAGATTCGAAATCAGGGCCCCCCAAAACCATTAAAACGATACCCATCTTCATTTTCTGAAAAAAAGGGACGACCGCCATCTTGGATTTAAAAATAAACGCTAGATTCGAAATCAGGGCCCCCAAAAACCTTTAAAACGATACCCAACATCCTTCTATGAAAAAAAGCTTTGTCCGCATCTTGGATTTAAAAATAAAAGCTAAATTCGAAATCAGGACCCTTAAAAACGCTTAAAACGATACCCAACTTTATTTTATGAAAAAAAGTTGCGTCCGCCATCTTGGATTTAAAAATAAAAGCTAAATTCGAAATCAGGACCCTTAAAAACCCTTAAAAACGATACCCAACTTTATCTGATGAAAAAACGTTGCGTCCGCCATCTTGGATTTAAAAATAAACTCTAAATTCGAAATCAGCACCCTTAAAAACCCTTAAAACGATACCCTACTTTATTTTACGAAAAAAAGTATGCTGCGCATGGGAAGCAATTCTGTAATAGGAAGTAATGGTGATGATAATTATTAAATTTAAAAAAATTAAAACTCATTCGGCATTATACAAATGGAAAATATATTTTTTCGGGAATTGTGCGAGTCCATATGATCCATATGTTCACCTCGTAGCACAGTGGTAGCCCATTTTACTACCGTGTATGAGGTCGCCGGTTCGATTCCCGTAGAGGGTCAAGATGAAATATGATTTATTTACATGCTATTTTCATATTAATATTTCATGTGCGATACCTTGGACTGGGACTGAAGCGTAAGACTGATCATCCTACTTTCATGTAATAAAATGATCAAGAGACACTGCACTTGGTGTACCAATGCAGTGCCCTATGAACCATTGGGTGCGGATAAGGGAGAGTAGTAGTAGCAAATGCTCCAAATTTCAAACAAAGATTCTTGTAGCTCGAAGGAGAAATAAAAAACTTTCTAGGTAGACTACGTATAATATAAACTCCAACGAATTATAAGGTAGGTACTTTTTATTACGAATTCACGTCTGTTAATGATTTTATTCCATAGCCATAAAAATTATAACAGATTAAACTTAAAATATTATATAGTAAAAAATAATGTTTTTAAAACGTTATAACTTTTTTATTCTCCCAGCTAGAAACGATTTTAGGTGTCTTTGAACTTGGAATTTTGTCTTCTTTTTATTTATTGCAAAAAACAGAGCTCTGCAGAGTTATTCTCGATCAGGAGAAGCCCTTGTCAACGATTTTTTTTTTCATAGAGAAAAAACTGACGATGAAACTAACACAGAAATCTTGAACAAAAAAAACATTTTCGGAGGTAAAAAATGCACTCGATAGCTCAAAACCAATTCACGGCACTTATTTATTGTGAAAAAAGTCCGAATCGGGGTGTAAATAAATTTAAAAATGTAATTGAAAGTTCGAGGTGTAAAAAATAAATTGTATACGTGATGAAAACGACATTAGCGCCTTTTGCTGTACAGCATTATTTGACGACATTTTTTATAAGCTTTATGTACTTAGCTATTCAGTACTATCGGTTACATGGCGTATCTAAAATTCACCCGAACTGTCACTAAATTATATCAAATACACAAATACAAAAATTATAAAATGGATGTTATAATGCAGGACCTTCCCAGGAGTGAATAAAACAACCCTCTAGAACAACTTATTGCAATCGGATAAGCGGTTTATGAATCTATAAAGGACATACATACATACATACATACATACATACAAACTTACATTCATTTTTATATATATAGATAGAATAACGCGATAATTTTTCACCTGTAAGTTCTTGAACGCGTTGTACGAAGGGGCAAAGCACCCTGTTTACAGTCTCAGGGCAGTTTTTGAACCCTGAAACCTGAAAATTTTCACATTAATCCCCAGGCAGACAACGTGTCTTAACAATAAAAAAATTCTAAGTCATCAATCGAATAATATATACCTGAGATCTGTACTTTTATGTTGTGCATTGTGCAATTGTTGAACCAGATCGTGCCGAAACCAAAAGGTCTTCTAAAGAAAAGGCAGCTCGGGTTCAGGCTCTCTCGAGGCATCCGGAGTACATGGCTAAGCCAGGTCCATCGCCGCATCTTCACGACTCCAGTTATTGGAGGTTGCTGCGTCCGTTCCCTAACTTCAGCGTTGGATATGAAGTTAAACCACCTAATGCCTAGAATCCTTCTCAAAACTCAACAAGCGAGCATTCTGAACTTTTGTGAGGTGCCAGGATTCGCATCCATAAAGGAGCACCGGCACAATACAGGAATTAAGGAGTCGGCATTTTGTTTGAGACCAAAAGGTAGGATTTGTTCATTTTACATTGCCGCTGGACCAAATACCTTAACCGCAGCCTCAAACTAGATTATCCTCAAACCCGCTACCCGCTCCTCCACCAAGTAAAAAGTTGGTCTATTAGCCCTGGTCTCCCGTTAAAACAAGCAAACAAAATCATTCAAAATTATATACAAAAATTTGTTACTTCATCCTTCCTACTCCATCATTTTTCCTTATGACGCCGACAGATTGCTCAGTAAAAAACTTGTTATTTAGATTGACCTCCCAGTAGCTGATAGGACTCAAAATAACGAACGTGTGTACGCAAAATATGACGTAGGAATTTAGATGAATTTCATACAGTCGCTACTCAATCTTTTCTGACGTACCCACCCGTAAAGGCCTTTGTGAGGATGGACGGGATGATTGCGGATGTGGGGTGGGGGGGAGAGGGAGGAGTACAGGGAGGGGTGAAGGCAGCACAGGAACACTATGCTGGACTTCAAGTTTCCCGGAAATACGCGTTTCAAATTAGATTATTTACATATATTTATAGCTTTATTTTAGAGCTTTTAAGAAATAACTCTTTTGGACTCATTATGGACTGCTCGTCCGCCTAGTGGTATAGTGGTTAAAGCGTTGGGCTACCATACCACCATACCATGGGTTCGATTCCCGACGAGATCTATTTCAATGTAGTTTTTCAAATAAAAATATTTCATATGTGATACTTTCGACTGGCGCAAAAGCGTAAGAATAATCATCTTGACTTTATGTAACAACAGATCAAGATTCCCTGCACTTGGTATGCTAATGCAGTGTCCTATGCACCAATGGGTACGGATAACGGAAAGTAGTCGTAATTAGTAATATAGACAGTTTCCCTTGTAAAAAATCTGATTTGTACTACTACTGCTTACGTCTCCCTTATCCGCACCCAATGATACATAGGGCATTGCATTGATACACAAGTGCAGTAAATCATGATAAATTGTTAAATGAATGCAAGATGATCAGTCTTATGCTTCAGCGCCAGTCCAAGGTACCACACGTGAAATTTATTTATGTTAAAAGCACGTTAAAATCAAAATAGAAAATGTGTGAAAATACTGAAAGCAAGGCAAAAATAAAAAATGTACGATGGAGGCCACTTGGCTAACAAGTAGGTGATAATGTGTCACGTCGCTGGAGGTTAGCGCCCCAAGGGAGGAGGCAGGGCACTTTACCAGAGCGGGAGGTGAAACAAAGTGAACAAAAAGCGAGTATTAACTGTTATGTACTACACGCCTGTTCACTATTCATCTGAGTGGCTGCACTCCACGAGATTATGTGTTACAAGACCCATAATGGCGACGGCTTCTGCGCTAACTCGCGTATCTGACAAATCATGAATTATTTCCAGGCATCATGTATCGTATATGCGGGTAAACATACCCACAATGGGATCACGGATTTTATAATTTTTATTGCAAGCCAAAAAAACTAGTTTTAGAACCCTGAAGAATTTACATTAAGGCCAATATTAAAGATAAGCAATCTAGATCCATACATATTATTATGATTTAACTATTTTGTATTCAATTGAAAACGTAAGTCCATACGAGATTGATACAAGCGTATATCTACGGATTTTTGTCAACACAAGGACGATAAATGGTTGAATTTTGTATCTACATAATATATAATCTACTATATTATTATATCTAAACATTGGTGATCCCAGTGCCAGTGCATTCGGTTATTTAAGTTGTGAAAAATACAGTAGGTTAAATAATAAATCATTTCCCCTCGATTACACTTTTTATTACAGTTGGCAGAGGATCGACAGAGTTTCAGATACTCAGGGGTTCATAAAACTGAAGATGGAATTCTCAAGGAACTCTCAATTCACCTAGGAATTGCTGAGGTCAAAACAAAATTCCGACTGCTCCTAGTTGAATATGAATCCTAGCACCTCACAAAATCAGAATGCTCTGTTAGTGAATTTTGAAAACAAGTGAGTGAGAAAGATACTTGGCATCAGGTGGCTTAACTTCATAACCAACGTCTAAGTTCGGGAAAGGACGAAACAACCTCCAAATAATCAGTTGTGAAGGCCAGGTGGATGTCGCATGTAGGTACTCTGGATTCCTCGATAGAGCCTCAACTCGAACTTTCATTTTCTTTACGCCTGCCTGCAGATGTACTCGGGGGAGCTTAAGTATTCAGGACTGATATCTCTCCTAGAGGTACCTAGTGATATCTACGTGCTCTACAATGAAAGCTCCACCCATTCCCTAGACTGTATTAAAGACTATTGAGTCTTTTTTCAGTCCAGCCAACTCTACCGATTTTTTCAACAAACTAAACCGCGATTTTAAGATTGTTGGTGTGATAAAAATACGGATGAATTTACGATTATGTACGCGAACAAATGCTTTCATTGTATCCCTACCACTGTCTCGCCTTGTCTAGCCTTTGCATAGCCTTATGCTGGACGAAAAGTCGTATGCGACACTTCAGAATGGAGAGTGGTCTATGGTACAAAATCACTCGACATTCCGAAGTGTCGCATGCGACTTTCAGCCCAGTAGCCCAAGCACAGATAACTATCGACGTAGTTAAAAGCGTGCTAATCACGTGCTAACGCTAACGATTTGAGCGATCCCAATGACATAACGTTTAATACCGCGAGCATTGACGATCTGAGCCGAGTGGAGCCGATCTACGCTATATATCGCGGCCCTTACGTCAAACGTCAAATCATCGCGCTTGTCGGATTTTTTATTATTTCGACTGATTTTCTCAATATTGGCTTGCCGAAAACCGGCTAAATTATAATAAAGATTGATGAAGATTTGTGCGAATAAGATATATCTCGGGAAATGGCTCGCGACTAGTATGCGCTCGTTTAGTAATCCCGATCGATAACTTTTAACGCGTGTTCCATTGTGATCGCGAAAACGTTAAACATCCATGGGTAAGAAATCGTTATCACTCGGTACTGATCTGTGATCGAGCAACAGCATTTGGTCCCAGGATCGAGTTCAAAACAAGGAGCTATAAAAAGTAATTTTCTGAGTATTTTCGGTGCCCTAATTTTGCTTAGTAAGAAAAAAAAATTATTACACAATTTTTCTAAAAAATAAACCAGTACAAAATTATTCTTTGTGAAAATAACCGAATTATTCTTTGTGAATAATCCGTAAAACCGCAATTTTGTAGAGGTAAGATTTTATGTAGGGACCGTCTGTATTGGCGTATTGTGTACTACATAACATCGTATTGCACTGACATTCTTGTTCGATATTCTTAAGACACTCAATACAGATATTGTTTATAGGTACGTTTAGTATATTTTGAAAGGAGAGAAATGGAAAGGTATTTCTGATACAATAAATGACATTTCTGTTGTGATATGTATGTTTTATTTTTTTAAATATCGAATATAACCTTCTATCTCTACACTCTAAACTAAGTATTGTGGTAAAATATAGTTTTCAAAAAACCCTCATGATACTGCAGACATTCAAATTTTTTTAACAATCCATCAAACACTGAAAGAAAATATAAAATATCGCTGATCACGTGGGGTTTTAATTCGTCAGCTTTTTATCACTTTACTTATATATTTGCTTTAGACGCGTTCTGATATAATATCAATATACATATTATATAATAGAATATAATAATACATAACATTAAAATACCACGAATTAAACGATGTAAAATTAAGGTGGGTGGCTTCTGAAAAGGTTAAAGTTTTACGCTTAGAACAAACACAAAATAATATTTTTTTATATAACCTACAATTTATTGCTTTTTGCTTTCGACGACTGCATATATTTTGGTTTCACCATTTAAATAAAAATAAAGCACAACTTAGTTTTTAAAATTTTAAGGTTTCATAATTTCTGCATTTTAATAATCCAGAGTCTATTATTTCGTAACTGAAATTTATTTTGCGAAAGATAATTGTATAGAATGAATATTATTTGTGTAATTGGCTGTGGGAATTTGTTCAGATGTCTGTCAAATTTTATGATAACTAGAAATTCTCATCATCTACCTGTATATTAATTATAGGGTAGATAGGAATTATGCTAGAAGAAAAATAAAATCATTATTTTATCCAGAATACGTAATGAAATAATTGAAACAGGTAGTAATTATTTTTAACAACATTTTGAATGTGTACAAATACTTGTAGACAAATTACTGGATTATACCCATGCTGGGCTGATTTCAGATATTATTGATCCTACACCTACACCTACTTACTACCTACACCAATGAAGAAGATTGAAAAAAAATGCTTAACTATCTTCTCAACAGATGTCACTAGAGGAAAACAATGTTAAAAACTGTCGATAAACCAACTCAAATGTGGATACTTCTGTACCAACTCGATATATATAGTAGTTTCAACAATTTATTATATATGGTTATCAGCTGATGGGCGGAATGGGGAATGTTGAAATACATCAAGTGGCCACTTAACCCAGCCAATGGCAGGTCATAAGCCCTGTACACGCCTAGATAATCCACATTCATTTCCAGATTTTCTCTGTCTCTGTTGGGATGTCAATAATAGCGATAGCACGTTTGAATTACACAATTAGATTTTGTCTCAGCGAAATAATATAAGTATTGTTTATATTTTTATTAAAATGTAAAAGATCAATAAGGGATGATTTGATAACACTTCGGTTCGAGATAAATAGGAACTCTTAGAGCGTTTTAGACGTTTTTCACATTCTTTTAAAAATTCACATATTTGATTTTTCAGAAAATAAACGGAAGAGGGGTTTCCCGAGTTAATAAAAGTACACCAGATGGCGCAAACGGAAGATTAAAGTCAAAAGTAAAATATGGATCTTAAGAAAGAATTTAATTTCAAGACTTTGTATTAAAATGCTTGTGAATTTAATTTTTAAAAAATATTTCCTCCTTACCCATATCCACATATAATGTTACATACGATATTAGATAAAATATTAATTTTAGTAATTTTAGTGTAATTTAGATCATTACTTCGTTTGTTTTTTTCAAAATTTGTAATTTTGATCGCTGTGAGTTGTTAATTATACTTAGGTAAATTAGATGTGTGTTGAAAATCGGTTAAAGGTTCTTAAAAAGGTTAAAAATAGACGAAGTCTAAGTAATCATTAGTTAATGTATTGGAAGAGCAAAGGATTGTTTTCTATTTACATATTCAATATACGGAGAACTTCTTAAGTGACGTCAAACACAGGGGCGTACAATTCTATTTCTACGAATTCTACTATTAAATTATTTTAAATTTCAGTAGTTTGAACTGTGGTTTGAAAGTGTTTTTAAGTATGAACCGTTTTCTAAATATAAAAATATTATTTTAAATACTACATAACAGTGGTAGCCACAACAATATGCTGCAGATTTTTTTTTTTATAGCATTTTAAAATCAGGCCAATTCTTTGAAACCTTCGAACGAGAATTTCAGAGAAGTGAAATTCCATACTAGAACAATACTGCTGTGTCTAGGTGTCTAGTTACCCACTATATCACTCACTACGTCATCACTACACATCTACGTCACACGTTTCGTGTATTGGCCGATAAGTGCTGGAGTCTTTAGACGGTGGAATTTGATAATAAGTGTTGCTATGAAATTAACCCTAGAAAGCGTATATTTAAAAAAAAATTGTATGGAAACGCCCCTTCAGTGAATTCTTGTTTGAACATCAATGATAGAAATAAACTAACTACCCACCACGCCTTTTATCCAAAGAGGAAGGCAGAGAGGGTAGAACGCCATACCAATCTGTTCTGGCACATTTCCCTTCGCTTTTAATAGAAATTGGAATAATATGGTCATTTTTTAACAAATACTTGTATTGTGGATGTAGTATCGCGAAAATAATAGTAATTTATATTGATTACTCTAGTTGTTGAGAAATAATAGTTACTTATAATGATTATTATATAAATCCGATATTAATTTATTATTTTACCTATTATAAGAACGCCTATAACGAAATACATATTTAAGAGTATCTCGTAACGTGTGCCGCCCATGAATTTCGTGTAATACAGTAGATTGAAGTAAAATGGCAGATCATTAAGGCTGCATAATTGTTTTCCTAAGTAATCAATACAGCGGATTCTACCTCTAATTAAGTATGCTATTTTTCCTGATTTCAAGCAGAACAAAGCGGTAGACGTTTAATGAGTTTCTTTATCAACTAAATACAAATTATAATTCACAGAGCTTTGTGGCACAGAGAATTAAAAAACTGTTATAGCTTTGAAACATCCAGAAGCCGGGAAATTCAGATAATAATGCAGTTACCTGTTTTTCAGAATACGTAAATAATTTCTTAATATACTGATTTATTTTTGCATGATCTCTTTATTTTAAAAACCTCGTATTATTATCCATAATATTATTTGTCCGATTTGTGGTGTGGTGGCTAACGTGTTGGGCTACCATGCGTGAAGTCGTGGCGTGCGTTGGTTCAACTCTTGACTGGGTCAAAATAAAAATTTATTTCCAAATAATTATATTTCTTATGTGATATCTTAGACAGGCACAGAAGCATGAATAATTAATAATCGTCTCTTTGATTCTTCTGATCTTATTTTTCTGTTGTGAAAATTATTCAAAGTCTGCTACTGACTTCCCCTTAAAGTCCTGTCGTTGGGAAATGCGTCTTTATAAAGCAAAAATAAAGTTTGCTTAAACCTGAAAAATATACACAAGATGATAAGCCAATTTTTATTTTAACCGTAACAAGGTAAAGCGAAAGTCTTTGAACATTTAAGTAATTAATTACCCGAAAAGAATTATTCTTTCGCTCTCATCGATCAAAGTAAACAGTCTTCTTTTACCTTCCCTTTTACCTAATCTTTCTTTGTTCGTTTCTTTAACAAGTCGGTTTGCACACCTTTGTATAAAGGGAGAAAGATTAATCAATGAAGATTTGACGATAGAAAGTCACCACAAAAGAGTGGGGAAAAAACTACATGATTTTACAAATTTTTTGATCAACTGATTTTAAAAATTCTTGCATGACTCTCTTTTTATATTTCTGCTAAATTAATAAAATAATGTAGTTTTTCCGCCACTCTTTTGTGGTGATTTTTTTATTGTTAAATCTTCATTGATACTGGCACCTCACAAAAGCTAAGAAAGCTCGCTTGTTGAGTTTTGAGAACAAGTGTCTGAGAAGGATACTAGGCATTATGTGGTTTGACTTCATAACCAACGCTGAAGTTAACGGACGCAGCAACCTCCAATAACTGGAGTCGTGAAGATGCGGCGATGGGATGTACTCCGGATACCTCGGGAGAGCCTGGACTCGAGCTGCCTCTTCTTTACATACACCTGCAGGATCCCGCCGTCCGACTATCTTACGGATGTACTCTGCGGAGCTGATGGATGTCGGCCTGACGCATGACGTGGGAGGGATATCTAGTGATATCCACATGCTCCACATGTGGTGAAAAACGTGGTGAAAAAAGAATGAAGAAGAAGATTTTTAAAATGTTTTGATGATACCTACCTATATAACATTTTTAAAATTTTAAATAACTAACTATTATACCTGTTTTATTATTATATTGTGGAATCCACATGCTCCACATGGGGAGCGGATATGGAATGATGATGATAATGTGTATAAACACGTGGTCCTATTAATTTAAAAACCTAGACGTTGGTTTCAACTCGAAACATTTATTAATTTTAAGGCAGAAAACAAAATTTACGTTTTCATTTACTTCATTGTTTATTAAGTTTGAAAAGATAACTTTCCGGTTACGAAAAAAATAAAAATGTATGAATATTTGTTTTTGGCCATACATAAATCAACAAATAATGTAACTGAATTCACAGTAGTACATACACATATTTATTTATTTACAAAACCAACATAGTCATTACAGAATATAATAATAAAAGACGTGGAACTATACTTTGCATGACCAATAACGGGTTTTGAATAGTAACAGTTAAAGCTATATATACACCGTGTCCACGATGAGACCGCGAAACTCCGGAGGGTGATTGTTCATGGTATTGTGAGAAAAAAATCTTTAGAAAATTTTTTGATCCGGGCATTTCCAATAATTAATTTAAAAAAAGTATTCATAAAAAGCGACGAGTGTAATAGTGGCTTCTGTTTGAAGTGCTAGCGGTGGCGGAGTGGCGGTGGGCGGGGAGGAGTGGGGGTCCGCTCTGGTACGCCTTGTACGGACATTCAAAATTCGAATTTCATATCTGAATCTTTAGTTTAAGTTTCAAAAATATGTGATTTCTTCGCGCTTATTGGTGCAGGTCACGTGGTGTGAGCCAGTTCAAAAATTGACGGTATTACACGCGTGAATTTTTTTTCATATTTTAATAATTTTTTTAAGAAATTAGAATTGAGTTTTTTTAAAAACTTTATTGAGATTTTTTTCTCAGAATATCATGAATAATCACCCTCTGGAGTTTCGCGGTCTCATCGTGGGACACGGTGTATATACACAAATACACAGTGCCTACATAATAAGAAAGGATGGGAAAAGGGGGATGAGGAAGAATAGAAGGATGTTTGAAGGAGAATTTTTTAAAATGGGGGATTTACAAAAAGGTTATAAGAGCAGAGAGCAGCCCATAAAAAATTAAAAACACAAGAAAAATAGATAAATTATGAAAAAAATTCTACCGAATCAGAATATAAATAAGTAAATACATATTAAATTACTCCTGCTGAAATAAAAATATTATTACGGCAGTTCCTTACAAAAATGTGGTCTCGATTTTTTCAGTTGGTAAAATTTCGAACCGTTTCAGAAGTTATGTCTCTGAGGGATTGTGTACTGCAGATGTGAATATTGTTATTCAACACCATATTGCGAACATTCCTGCAGGATTATCATTCAGGGGTTGGAAACTATTAGAAATAAACTGAAATAAAAAAAACCTTACTTTGTTTGCAGTTACTTTGTTTGCAGTTGAAGATTGGGAAGTTCATATTATGCTGCACATATTCGGAATAATGAAGACGAAATCGTTATTCTATTATAATTACAGCATTTTTCTTAATTTTTGGTTTGTATTTCTTTCTTTATGGTGTTCATTATATATTTTTTTTTCATTTCATTATACCATATCCGCTCCCTATGTGGAGCATATGGAATCCACAAACTGCCTCCAGGCCAAGCGGTCGGCCGCCAGCTCCCGCGCATCCTCCCCAAGTCAAGTCCACGTCCCGCAGCTCTGACGCAAACTGCCGACGAATTGTCAACAGTGGACGACCGGGACGCCGAGAACCTGATGCCTTGTAAAATAGGCAAGCATGGTTAAGGCTCTCGGGAGGCATACGCAGTATATGGCCCAGCCAGCCGAAACGCCTTCGCCGGATGACAGTAGATACCAAGGGTTGCTGTGTCCGTTGCCTCACCTCTGTGTTCCTTACAAGTCAAACCACCGCACACCTAAAATTCTTTCTAAGACACCTATTCTCAAAACTTAGTATTCTGCTGTCTTGGGCCCTAGTTAGGTGCCACGATTTGCAGCCATAGAGAAGAACAGGTGTGATGCAGGAGTTATAAAGGCGGCATTTTGTTTTAACCGAGTAAATATCCGATCTCCAGACAGCCTTCATACTGTTGAATGCGGCGCCCGCTACTCCAAGCCGCACTCCCAGTTCTTTCTGAACTCTGCCGTTTTCTGTCATGTACGCTCCCAAGTATTTGAAGCTCTCGACCCTTTCGATGACTTGTCCCGACAAAGCCAGGGGCATCTGGGCATCTTGACACGAGCTGTTACACATGACATGGGTTTTACCAATGTTGATTTTTAAACCCATGCACGTGGAGTGCCAATTAAGCCTATCAACAATTAATATTTTTTTAAATTACTGTAAAAAAATGGTGTTGTTATTTACACAGGGGACTGAATATTCTCAAAATTGAATTGGTACACCAAGTGCAGTGTATCTTGATCATTTTTATTAAATGAAATAGGAAGATCAGTTCGCTTTAGTAACAGTCTATGAAATATTAATATGAAAATGTTGATAAATATTTAAAGTAAATAAATTTATGGATCCTAAGCCGTCAGTGGTAAATCTCTGTCCATGCGGATACTTTTTTTAGTTTGTGGTTTGAGTTATCACGTATTCGAAATTTGTATGGCATTTAAATTTTTCAGGACACAAAATTAACTGCTCCGGGACATTTTACTGCAGACCCACCATCAACATTATAAAATGTAGTTTTCCATATAAATTTTCGCGGGTTCGTTTCCCGTAGGGAGTCAACATGAAATATTTATTTACATGTGATTATCATATTAATATTTCATGTGTGATACCTTGGACTGGCACTGAAACGTAAGACTGATCATCTTACCTTCGTGCAATAAAATTATCAAGAATCACTGTACTTGGTGTACGCAGTGCCCTATGCACCATTGGGTGTGGATTAGTAGTAGTAATATACCCTTTAAAAATCTGTCTGTATTTATCAGCCGAAAGTGAGTAAAAGAGAAGACTGAAAAAAAAAACCCTTTGGCAAATTGCTCTTTATAAACAAACATGGGCGCATTATATTTGGTATTTAAATTCAAAGCTTGGAATTCCTTGCAAATAAATTCATTATTATTAACTTCATACAAATGTAAATTTTTGAAGATCAAAAATATTTCTTACTTATTTGAATAATTCAAAGATGTTCGTGAAACATTATTCCTCTACTTTGAGAAGTTCTCAGAATTTCATCACAAGCAGACGAATGAAAAGTATAGATTTTTAATAAATTACTTTTTTGACCGGTATTATCCGAAACAAAAGTAAACTCAATATGTGCGGGATTATGGACAGAGTCGCTTCGTTCTCTGGTAAAAAATATTCACGGAGAATAAATAATAAGGAGGAATTTCAGAAAATGTTCGGGAGAGAGTTTGTCTGGCTTTTTGAGGACTAATAGGAGAGAATACTTGACGAAAAAATGCGGAAGAAAAATCTCTAGGGAAGCTCTGATTAAGTAAGTACCCTAATACTGTGTAAAAATGCGTAAATCAAATACATAAAAAAGAAAATAAGCAGGTTTAAAATGTGAAGCGGAGAAATCGCCAATTTTCCTTAATTTTGTTTTCTAACCTTATTTGATTATTTGGATTTTGCAGACTCGACACGAAATACTAAGAAAATTAGATGATAATGAATTTTTTTTTAAAAAGATATAAAAATAAACGTTC
>JAGVSP010002361.1:0-30879 GCA_022494985.1 Micrasema minimum | reverse complement strand
AACGCCAGCCCCTTTTAAATAAATTTCCTACAGGACGTCAACGCATTTCCTCCCAAAGGGACGAAATGGATTAAAGCTGCAGGGAATGGTAAATACGTGTCAACATTTAATTTTTCATCCAACAATACATTTTATATTACATAATTTTGTATGCAGCAACTTGCATCTGTTAAAAATTACGACATGGCCTATATTATTGTTTATCGAGATACTAAAAACTTATTTTATTTTAAAAGCATGCGCTCACACGTGGCCGTGGCGTTTTTTCCATTATTATTTTTATTATTTTGATCATTTAATTAGCGCCAATTTTTTTTTTTTTTGTGAGAAATCACCTCCAGGGCGCTGTACATTCAATATTCTTAATTCATTCCAGTCGCAATTTATGAATAAAGGATCTGAGAACAACAAAAGGGTTCTTCCAGATAGCATGAATATCCTTGAAAACGCTATAAATATTTAAAGTAATATTTTTGCAATTCCAACGATATAAAAACACAATGATCAAAATTTTTTTTTTCATTTAAAATTTATGTTTTACTAAACACGAAATTACGAGTGACTTTTGACGCCCGTTATTGGCTAATGACGTCATACCGCCTACCGTGGGAAGGCGTGAAAGAAGCGCATGGTATCTACTAGTGAGCGCCTATATTGCTGTGATTGAACGTCACAACGATTTGCGCGCTAAATGGAGTATTTTTGCGAGCGATTTGAAAAAGCGCTATTTCAAACCGCGCTAAAAATTTCATATGACAGAGCATATAGACTCCACAAACTGCCTCCAGGCCAAGCGATGGGGCCGCCAGCTCCGTGTTAATATTTCCTTATTTGCGGTGCTCAGAAAGTTTTTAGAGAAAAAATTCTTATTTTTCAAATCTCAGATTAAAAAGCCATATAACACATTCGACTCCAAATATGATATACTAAATTTACGAGTTTTTGGGTTGTGCTACGAGTTTTGTAACTCCAAGTATACTTTTTATGAATCGAGAGATCTTTTTCAGAAGAAAGGACATTTCGTGGTATTTCTCTGACATGTTAGGATTGTGTTTTGTTTGCCCAAGATCTGAGATTCTGAGTAATGGGGGCAGATCCGGACTTGCGTCCAAAGTTTAGGCTTTTATTCCGAATTATGGTGACTTGATAGAGAAAAGACGGTGAGAGATTCGGCTAAATCGGGATTCTGAGAAGGATGATTGAATCAATGTCGGATAAATGAAAACTTTAAATGAAATATGTTATGATGTGGATTCCAGAATATTATGAGATAATATATAATATTAAGCTATGAGACTGGGATTTTCACTAACTAACTAACTAACTAACCATCACGCCATTTCCCCGAAGGGGTAGGCAGAGAGGATAGAACGCCACACCACTCTGTCCTGGGCACACTTCTCTTGCTTCCTCCACATTCATACATCTCCTCATGCACGCACGTCGATTATCCGACTTCTTACATGCCCACTTTCAAGCACTTGTTTTACTTGGATCATGCCATGTCTTTCTCGGCCTTCCTCGACTTCTACATCCAGGCACAGTCGCATCATATATTTTTTTAGCCGTTCTTTCATCATCATCCATTCGCTCTACGTGACCGAACCAACGTAAAAGACCTTTCTTAATTTTGTCGATAATGCTTATCTCAGCCTTGCATTCTGCTCTAATTTCAACATTAGTGCAACTATCATACATAGTTTTACCACACATTCGCCTGAGAGATCGCATTTCAACTGCATTCAATTTACTTTCATCCTTATTTTTCCAACTCCATGCTTCGCTTCCATACATAAGGGTTGGCCATTTCATGGGATTTTCAAATATTTATTAACGAGTCCCTCTATTCTCCGTAAAATATTTATTTTTTACAATTTGACATCTCAACAGAGACGAGAAGTTTGGAAGGGAATATGGATATTCAGTCGTTTACAGGGCTTATGACCTGTCATTGTAAGAATCTCACTTGCAATCATAAAGGTTTCTGCTAAAATGCTTAGCAATTTTCTCAATGGATGACAGAGAGTGTTTACATGTGAAGCGTCGCGCCATTTTCACTGTATATGGCAGATATGGATATCAAATACTTAGGTGAAATGAAAATGTAAGTAATACATCAAGTGGCCACTTAACCCAGCAATGACAGGTAAAACGCCTGTAAACCGCCTAAAATATCCATATTCCTTTCCAAACTTCTTGTCTCTGTTGAGATGTCAAATTGTAATTATTAGCCCGTAATGGGTGAAATCCAGTGTTTGTCTACAAGTATTTGGACACTCAAAATGTTGTTTATATTTATTTTTTATTTATTTAGAAACATACAGTACACAAAGTGCACAAATTATATTTATAATCGTTAACATAAAAGATTGGACCAGTTTAATTTCAATATTTAGGTTAAATTATTAAAAGTGTTTTCTTTTTAAAGTTAATAACTTTGATTTTATTTATATTTTTTTTTACATCACTTGGTGGAATTCCATGATTTAAAGGTAATTATTTTAATATATAAATATAACTAAAGCCTGAATGTGCCCGTAACAGAGTGAAAGCTTAAATAAATAAAAGTAGAAAATGTACCTACTAGGTATTTTTATTGAAACTACTTTATTACTTACCTATATTACAAAATAATTCCCCTTCGAAGAATGGCGGGGTGATTAGTTAAAATAATAATTAATAAAAGTTTTTGTGTTTGTTTGTTTGTACATTTTTATTTAGCTATAAAAAATAAAAAAATTCTTACAGCTAATATATTAAATATTTATTATGGCATTAGTATTTTACTTTAGCTTGCTTCTGAATTCATTTAATCCGTTTATTTGTTTGACGGTCTCCGGTAGTAATTGAATAATGTACCAGTTTGGTTTTTAGGCCGTCAAATTGACTTATTAAAAAGTGTGAATTTCTATTCCGGCTCTGCCAACGGGGATTTCTTCATATCACAAAGTAAACACTATCACAATAGTCAAATATTCGGGGACGGTGGCGGTGGGGCGGTGGGGCGGTGGCGTTGGCCAGGATGGATGGCCGCGTGTGGAGGGTCGCGATGTGAGTTACACGCGGGGCTTTATGGGCCCGCTGAGGAAGCTATCCCAATATAAAAGATAAAGGTGGAAAGTTTACCATCCGGGGTGTTAACGGTAAACATGGCGCCGATTGTCCCGAGATCGAAAATAAGTTTTGGATTTTTATGATAGATTTTCTTGGTTGAGGAAGTTTTCATACAAAAACAAATACCTACGTAAAGGCATAAAAATGTGTTTAAACATAGAGAAATCAAAAACCCCACCCTCCCTAGACTAGTTTAAACTTAGAGTAATGACGCGCAGGCTATAGAGGGGCCCTAACGGTCAAAAACCATTCTATGATTGTCAAACACGAAGTTGGCTATAGTTTGCAGCAAAACAAATGCCAATGTTTTACAAATGCCTAATGCGGCCTTGGCATATCGACAGTAATCAACTGTCACTATCAACAGTAAACATACTTTAATTTACAAATTGATCACCTAAATTAAGAAAAACTGGTAAATAATGTAAATATGTTGATAAAAGGAAAGTTTTTTATACAAATAATACCCATGTTAGGACAATATATGCCAAAAATCAATGTAAATCAAAATAATTATTTGTCGAAATCAATTACCGGTGTCAATTACCCGCCAGCAGAGTGAAGTTGTCGCTAACCAAAAATTTGCAACGCTTTCGCTCTATGGGAAACGGCGAAAGGGCCTCTCTATAGCCTGCGCGTCATTACTCTAAGGGTTTAAAGCATTTTGAGTCCTTTTTAAATTAAGATAGGGCTTTTACGATGGTTTGGTCATGTGGAGCGAATGAGCGATGAAAGAACGGCTAAAAGAAGTTTAAATGCAAGTGTGCCTGGATGTAGAAGCCGCGGAGGGCCCAGAAAGACATGGCTTGACCAAGCACGTCAAGTACTTGAAAGTGGTCGTGTGAAAAAGTAGAATTATTGACGTATGTGCATGAGAAGATGTATGAATGTAGGGGAAGCGAAGGAAGTCTGTCAGGACAGAGTGGTATGGCGTTTCTATCCTCTCTGCCTACCCCTACGGGGAAATGGCGTGACGGTTAGTTAGTTTAGTTAGTTAGAGTCCTTTTTCAGTCAGATTAAGTTCAGGTTAAATAAAATTGCACAAAATGATATTAAAATTCGATTTTTGCTTTTCTTTGTGGATAATGTTAATTTGACAAAATTAATTATTTTTGGTAACAATTTGTAAAAAATTCTCAAAAAAAAAACTCTTCATTCAATTTTCTCGAAAACTATGGGTCAAACCAAAAAAATTTTTTCTACAAAATCGACTGCAAATATGATGTAGATTCACTGATTTCCCGCTTGTACATCGAGTTTTGTTACACGGTGTATACAATGCATTGTAATACTACTAGGTACTACTACTTTCCCTTATCCGCAGTCCGCACCAAATGGTGCGTAGGGCACTGCATCGGTACACCAAGTGCAGTGTGTCTTGATCATTTATTACATGAGTACCAGTCCAAGGTATCACACATGAAATATTCATATGAAAATGATAAATAAATAATTGTGAATAAAATTTAAAAAAACATTACATTACAATGTTATCATTGATGATTTTTTGTTATTTAACAAAAACATTAATCTGTAAAATACAGTAGGATTTCTCAGTGAGGAACGCATTGTAAAAATATAATTTACAGAATAAACGAGAATTAAATTTCTCTTATTTGGCGAATAGAGTATTGTGTCAATTGAATCGCTTTCCTTGAATCCACATCAAAGTGTAGACAGAAATGGTTTTTTTTTGAGGATAAGGGTAGTTCAGGGTGATTAAAAAGTGAGAATTATAAATTACAAAGGTGGGGCATTGGGGTGAGAGTAAATTATGAGATTTAAGGGATAAGGGTGACGTATAAGGGGTGCTAGGACACAAAGATAAGGATTGAGTGATGAACATGAACACTAAGCTTAAAGACAAGGCACGAGTCGCAGAGGTGTGGTGCGAGTCACTAAGGTGAGGTGCGAGTCATAGAAGAGAATGATAAATAAAGATGAGGAGTTAGACATTGACGGATGAGAAAAGGCACGAGTCGCAAAGAAGAGCTACGAGTCATAAAAAGGTGAGAAAAGAGATCGTTAAGGTGAGGTACGAATCATAAATAAGAATGCAAAATTGATATGTTGAGCCGTAAAAGTGAGGCGTGAGTCATACATGTGAGGTTGTGGCGGAAGAAATGACGTCACGCAGGCGACGCGAGACGAACGAACGAGCCGAACTACACCGAACACGCTCGGACAATATAGAGAGATATTTTGACCTTCTGCGTGACCACTCGTCGATTTGGCGCAGATTTCTTTCCGCCAACTTTTAATTAGTTAAGTTCATTGTATTTTCATTGTATTTGCTTCTATAAATTCTGTGTAATAAATGTGCACTGTACAACTGTAAGTATCTTTCATTTCTCTTTCTGTGCACCCACATAAAATCATATCCACCAGGGTAACTAATCCTGGTATACCACAAGGTCAAAGTCGTTAAGGTAAGACACAAGACATGGTTTCTCTTAATAAGCATGAAGAATAGACAAGGCAAGTGTCGCAAAAGTACCCTAGGCAAGAGTCATTAAGGTGAACGGCACGAGAATTGAAGATAAGGAGAAAAGAATTCATGTATGAGGTCAAAAAAGAACTAAAAAGAGATGGAAACATAAAGAAAAAAGAGAAGTTAAAAGGAGTTAGGGATTAAGGGATGACTCAAGAATAAAGGAAACAAGGCACAAGCTGTGAAGAAAAGGCGCGAGTCGTAAAGGTAAAACTCTAGCCGTGGTGAAGTACTAGAAATAAGGGTAAGGAGGAGTGGGGAATTTAAAGATAAGCAAAAATAACGAATTATAATGAACCACTAATAATAAGCAATGGATAATATATGATGTGTCTCATAAAAATGTAAGAAATAAAGGTGGGGAACGAATCACAAAGATTACGACGAGAGAATCACAAATGCGAGGAGCAAGCAGTCAAAACTCTTCCTCAACTGAAAATGAATCTGGACTCACCGTCGAACCGCTTCGCCCTGGACTGCAGCGCTGTGGCCACCTTGTTGGCCTGGCTCTTCATCATGTTCTCCATCTCTCTCCTGGCCACGCCCGTCAGGTACGTGGTGGCCGCTGGGCTGCAGCATGACACTCCGCACACGCCACCTGGAAGCGGAGATGGGGCTGTTGTTAACAGGAAATGTTGATTGAGGATTGGGTTAAAGTGCCATGTGATTCTACACAGAATGCATAAATAGATACAAGTCGTTAATTCGCTTACAGGGAGACATATGATCCTGTTTGACGTGATTTTATTCAGAAAATGCTGTAAGATGACAAAAGTTTCCAGAGACGTATCAGTGATTTTCAAACCGTAGTTTTCTGTTGTAGCGACGATATGGCAACTCTTAAAAACTACTAATCGGTCAGTCAATTATGTGCTTTCAGACAGAACACATGTCTCTTGATTCTTAATACAAACTCCTCCAACAGTGGTGAATTATATTTCATTTTTACCTTGCTTATGATGAACAAGGTATATATTTCATCATGTGGATTTTCTTTCGTTGAGTGACTTTAGTTAGTTATTCATAAATTGTGTTGGGATCAGGCGGGATACATCTGGTGTGGACCAAAGGGAACTTCTCCACATCTGAGATGATGAGAAAACCACGGAAAACTCATCATGGAGAAGGCGGCTATTGATGGATGTCAACAGTCTTCCGATCAACTTGAAGAGTGTTCGGCATTCTGTGTCCGATTTTTGATTATTTTATTAATTTCCTTTACTATATTTATCATATATGATGATACCACTTGACCCCGACGTGATTTGAACACGCAACCTTCACCAACGCTGTATATCCCAACTATTTTTTTTTACTTAAGTTAGAGAAATATCGACAGTAGACTGCGGCTAAAAATAACTAAAACTCGTCTCCTGAAAAACGATGATTTAAATTTTAAAAGATGTTTTTGAGGAAAAAACCTTCGATGCTGATATTAAAACCGTGAAAGATGATCCTTCCAATTAAAGTGCATATTTTACAGTTCTGCAAATGTGCATTCACACAAATAATAACTTGTTAGAACCACAGTATAATGATTGTATGCAGATTGTATCGGGGAATACGATTGTCTTTATTATCCTGTTGCGAGAAAAAACAAGATTGTTATATTCAGAATACGAGTTTTTAACCAATTATATTTAATACATAAAATAATTTTATTTATTATACACCTCGTTCTTGGTAAATATTCAAAAGTCTTAAATCACAAACGTTTTATCTGAGAGAGATGGAATCCAAAATTTTACTACTATGCTAATTTAATACTAATTAATAGTACTGGAAAAACATTGATCCCTTATTAAAAATAAACGGTTTTATTCAGAACCAAACAGCGGCTATTTATAACAGTTTGAAAATATATCGGAAAGCTTAAAATTTTACAAAATATAATACGGCGGCCTTCGTAGCGTAATGGCTAAGACGCTGGACTCACGATACGGAGGTTCCGGGTTCGATTCCCGGTGAGAACTCAAAAAATTAAAAAAGGGATTTTTCTCAAGCCTGGGTGTTTGTGACGTTATTCCCCTCTGTAATTGGGCCTCCTGGCCCGTTGAGGTGGTTAAAAAAAAAAAGAAATAAGAAATCATCGTAGAATTAGTGATGATTTGGACTGAAGAGTAATACTGATGATCTTCGTTCCTCCTTTCCTTTCCTTATCCGCATCCAATGGTGCATAGGGCACTGCATTGGTACACCAAGTGCAGTGTGTCTTGGTCATTTTTTTTTTATTACATGAAGGCAAGATGATCAGTCTTACGCTTCAGTACCAGTCCAAGGTATCACACTTGAAATATTAGTATGAAAATCTCATGTAAATAAATATTTCATGTTGAATCGAACCCGCGACCTCAGGCACGGTAGCCAAATGCGCTACCAGTATGCTACGAGGCGGACAATAAAAATACCATAGAAGTAATAAAGTGCCCTATTCACAATCGCGGAATAATAGAATGGATACTTTGTTTATTCCACCAGTTTCAATTTTCCTTACGTAAATAAACAAACAATAAAAAATATGCTGTCGAATGATTTAGATCACAGACGTTTCCAGAAATGCGACCTTAGCAAATGGTTGTCACATCACATCCTTCTCACCACCACCCACGTCATTTTATTCAAGTGTCGTCAGGGGGGTAGGTAGACCTATTGTAATCGCACCCTCCTCGTATCCCGGGGGAATCATATCACCCCCGCCGCATGGTTTGCCGACTGCGTAAGAAAGAGTGGCGTATGTGACAATGTTATGTATTTATAGATATTTGTTTCCATGGCGTTTTGGAAAAATACTTTCGACGAGTTTAAATAGTAGAATTGCTACTACTACTGCACCTAAAGGCGCATAGGCAACTGCATTGGTACACCGAGTGCAGTGTAAATTAATCATTTAATACATGAAGGTTATATAATCAATCTTACGCTTCAAAAATAGTAGAAACTTCATATTTAAACAGAAAACATGTATTTATTACTCTCTTTTACGTATAATGCGCGAAATTGTAACGGTGAAATTCGCGTACCTCTTTACGCGTAAAAGTTTCAATTTTGTGTAAATGTGTCAATGTCTGTTGGCTAATGTACAAAGCCAAGCAAGATGCCGCTCCAGAGTAGTTAAAAGAGCTTTGCATTCCAGATAAACTAGCTGAAAGACGTCTCACACTTCGATCAGCTACAGCGTAATCGTAATCAGCGCACAAAATTTGGAGAGCGCGCTTTTGCGGTTGCGGGCCCTGTGACTTGAAATGCTCTCCCACCAGAAGTGCGCAACTTTGAGAGGGAAGTGATGTTTCGAAAGAAACTTAAGACTTATATGTTCTCTAAATCTTTTGATAATTTTTATAATGGTACTTTCTACTCAGAAATTGAGTTTTCACTCACTTTAAAATTCCCGAGCCGTTAAATTCAATATTTAAAGCGCCCTTGAGGTATATTTAAACGAAAACGGCGCTATATAAATTATCCATAATAATAATAATTACGTGTTTTAGCATTAAGTGAATTACGCACCTTTTAATGTGACGTAGGTGTGGAACAAAGCATTCTAATGCCCACTTTATATGAGACAGTTTCTTGTTCAGAAAACTACACAGTTTCTTGTTCAGAAAACTGTGCAGTCTGTCAAACTTCTGTCAAAAGACACGCTAAATATGTGTATTTTTGAAACGCGATTGTAAGTTATTATCGTATGTTTGCTCTCAGGAAATTGTATATTTAGCTAATTATGTATATATGTTATTGTTTTTTTACGTATTTAAAAGCATACAATAAACCAATGTCTATTTAAACGTTGACATAAAAAACATTGACTGTCATGTCAGCTTAAATCTGACACTAGCACACAGTTTTCATGCAGTTTTACCTTTATACGGGACCGTTTTCAGACTGCACAGAAAACTGTGTAGTAAACTGCGCCATATAAAGAAACACTTATTTAGTCATATAATTTAAAAAAACTACTTTTTAAATTATTTTTATTAGATTTAAAAAAGAAAATGCAAAGAATTTAAACCTGCGTGCAATAGTGTGTGATTTATTGATGCTGAAACGTTTGAACGGCGTTTTTTTTCAATTTTGACAATTAGTTACATACGTGACTCTTTCTTGTGACGACAGTATACCGACCGTGTACGTACCGATATAAATGTATATCGCAATGTAGACACAACTGTGTCCACAGCTCTGAATAGTGTGCTGTGATCAAAAACGCAACTGGAACATTGTGGATACAAGTCTAGGAAAGTAAAGGGAATTTTTTAGACAAGTGTTTTGTAAATACATAGTTGTAAGCATTGATATATAATACATTTAGATCTGCCTTGCAGAGTAAATTATTTAGAAAAAGTAATGACACGGAGATTCTGCACCTTAATACTCTTACACGGGTCGACCTATCAGAGCCCTTCGACTGCCTGCAAGCATCCGCTCACACACCGCAAAAGGTATGGGCTAAATATAGGGTTACAGTAACAGTATACAATACTAACCCGTTCCTTACGAAGAGCGTTCATGAATTTTACCATGCATCTAAAATGACTTTTTTTTTCTTTGTGGACGGGCGGCTGTTAGCTATTATTTAAGAAGAAAACTTTTTTTGAATAATAATTATTTTAGGCTATGTAAACAAATATAAATAAACATTTACATGTGGAAAGTAACACCATCTTTTTTGTTAATTTTATCCGTACGGTTTTTACACGGTTTTATCTACACAGGAAGGCATTTCGGAATGTTTTCTGAACGTCCGACTCTGCCGGCGGTTAAAGAAATACTGAATACGCGTCTGGCGTAGTTGGAGGTTTTGGCGTAAGTGAAGTGTCATTCATTTTTTGGGTTCAGTTCAAATCTAAGTAAATCAATGGTTGTAAGTTTTAAAAATAAATCGTGTTGTAATGAATTAAAGTTACGACTTTGTTCATTAATAGTTACAAAAACAATATAGGCGTAAGTTAGTTTTCCGTTCTTATGTTTCCAAAATTTTAATTTGAATAATGTCGTATGTGAAAATACGATTCTATGCGTTGCATTATTTGACTCTTCGAAGCATACTGTCGTATGACAAATAAAGTCTCTTACTGGAAGATTTGCAAATAGCACAATACAATCGATTGTTCATCAGTCACAGGCAGAAGAATATATTATAGACTCTTTACTATATTTGCCCCAGTAGGTTAAGGGTTGCACTCCCCTCCATAATAAATCATGACGGGGGCTCTTCAGATGTGATGCAGTGGTCGGAGGCTCTCTGAACCAATACAAAGCCACCCTTCGATACTAGGGTGTGAAGAATTAATGCCAATAACTCATTAGGACTGAATGGAACTGTATTAACGGAGCTTAGGGATGCGTCTTGTAGAAGTAATAGCGTGGAAATGAGAAAAAATGTATATTTCGATAAGGATGTAAATTAAGTTTCTTTAATACTTGACATCTTAATAGAGTCGAAAAGTTTGGAAAGAAATATGTATATCTAGGCGTTTCCAGGGATTATATCGATGTTAGTCTATCAATATTTAAACATTCACTGAATTAGACCAGATGATGTCTTGAGATTGTCCATAGTTTTGTCCTAGCTTTATAAATATTCTAATATTGCTTTACCCTTCTTCCAGCTACTTTTTTTTCATGTACATATATAATATTATGTAACTAACTAACTAACTAACCATCACGCCATTTCCCCGTAGGGATAGGCAGAGAGGATAGAACGCCATACCACTCTGTCCTGACAGACTTCCTTTGCTTCCTCTTCATTCATACATCTTATCATGCACATACGCCGATTATTCCAACTTTTCACATGTCCACTTTCAAGTACTTGACGTACTTGGTCATGCCATGTTTTTCTCGGCCTTCCGCGGCTTCTACATCCAGGCACACTTGCATTTAAACTTATTTTAGCCGTTCTATCATCACTCATTCGCTCCACATGACCAAACCATCGTGAAAGCCCTTTCTTAATTTTGTCGATAATGCTTATCTCAGCATTTGTACACCTATCATACATAGTCTTACCACACATTCGCCTGAGAGATCGCATTTCAACAGCATTCAGTCTACTTTAATATATTATTCATAATATTTTATAATATTATTATGTAATTTGTGTTTAAAAGGACTCAATGTCCGTATATAAATAAATAAATACAACCTGTCATTAAATGCAAGCCCGTAGTAGGTAGAATTCAGTTTTTGTGTACAAGTATTTGGAAGCTCTCATAATTTTTTTTTTTTAAAATCAATTCGAAAGAATATTGGGTTTTTGACTTTGAACAAGAATTTTCGAGAAGTGTTTGTGTGATGGGTTATATAATGTTGAAATTAGATCAGAATGCAAGCATTATCGACTATAATTAAGAAAGGTCTTTTACAATGGGTCGGTCACGGGGAGCGAATGAATTGTGAAAGAACAGCTAAAATCATTTATGATGCGGGCGTTCCCGGATGCAGAAGTCGAGGAAGGTCAAAAAATACATGGCATAATCAAGTACAAATACTTGACATATGAAAAGTACGTCCACGAGAAGATGTAAGAAAGTGGAGAAAGCGAAGGAAGTGTATAATTTGTATAAGTAGGCCCTAACAAACATAAATATTAACAACCCTGATTTGTATAGAGGGTAGAAGAATATCTGATAGTGTCAGGACACCCACACCAATGTAAAACAAGTATGAAGTGTATGTATACAGTGTATTGTCAATAGAAAACTACTGCACGATACATGTTGAGCATGTGTTGGGCTCATACACAAGCTGACGTATCACGATTTTATCTTATTTGTCTATTAACTACGAAGCTTTAACAAAAAAGTATAAAAGTTAAGTATAGTAGTTTAAACTTTAAGCTGTGACAGTGAAAAAGATTTTCATTGAAATAGTGGTACTTATTATATTTTCCAGTAAGAGAGTCCCCCAGGACTCATGAAGATCGTCTTAAACCATAGCGTACTAACTCATTTTGTATATTTTCAGAGATAAAGCTTAAAAAGAGGATACCAATCATAATCTAAGTGAACCAGGAGGAACTATGTTTATTTATTTATTTATTTCATATATAAACGGTACTCGGTACCTTTTACAATAATAAGAAAAATAATTAACAAAGTAACACAATAATATTTAGATTACAATATGTATTATAATATAAATATAATATTGATTGATGATGCAACAATTACATTAAAATTGCAATAAAGAAAATAAAACCTAATGACTCTGATACATCATTAAAATTACAACATGCATGATAAATAAAAATTACAGTAGGTATGTATGAAAAAGAAAGATTACAATATGCATGATAAATTTAATAATGAAAATAATAATAATACTGAAAAATGAACTACATGAAAATGTTAAATAATTCAAATGTAATTAAAACATTTTATGAAAAAGAAGCTAAAATTATATGCACACTATTTGATATTTTTGGCCTTAAAATATTTTATAAACTAAACTAATCATTAATTCAACATTTTGGGCGTGTTCAAATACTTGTGCACATATCTGGGTTTATCCCAAGACGGGAGTAGGGATATATTTTGTTTTATATCAATTACAAAAATAAATTAATTTGCTAATAAATACTTAACTTCAATATCAATGCATAGATGGAGCTTTCAACTCGCCGGTGGATGATTCTCAATTCGTAGTATATAAACAAAATCAAAAATGTTACCTGGTGTGGATATTCGCTAATAAGCGGAATGAGGAATGTTGTAGTACCTACATAAAGTGTCCACTTAACCCAGCCAATGACAGGTCATAAGCCCTGTAAACGCTCGAATATCCACATTTTTTAATTTGGAAAAAATTCTACCTTATCTCTGTAGGGATATAAAATAAAATAATCATTAATTGTTATTTTTTGCGAATGATCAGGAAACATAGTACCTACTTTCTAGCTTGAATCTAGCAGACCTAGATTATTATTTAGAGCCTTGCCCTAACTCAGAAAAGCAAAAAGAGAGTTAATACACTGGTGAATTCCATGTAAAAGTGGACAAAACCAGGAAAAAAATAAAATTATTTTTTTAAATAAAATTATCTTGTTATGTTTGTTGGGATATTGAAGTTGTTTATCAACTCAACTTTATGGACATTCCTGCTCCCTGGTGAGAGAAAAACTGCATTAGAAGAAGCAAGATGGCCACCATCAGTTAATAGCTTCTGTGAACCTACTTTTGTTTTCAATATTTGTTGCGTCAGTTATGTTTATTTTTTGTGTATATAGGTAATTAAAACAATAGAAATGAATAGTGAAATATGATTTTTTTTTTTAATGTATACTATTTTTACCATTGACATAAAAATTTCAATGTAGAAAGTTCATAACTCACAGATTTTTCAGTCTGCATAGACATTCTCAATAAGTATGTCCATTTCATGTTGCATCAGTTACTACAACTTCTTTTTTTTTTTTGGCATCAGCAGTAAAACCTCACAATTTTTTATTCACTACACATTAATTTATATGCCAGTTTGCCTCTATAAAATAATTTTTTAAACTACTTCATAAGCCATTTTACTTATTTATAATTTAGTTAAAAGAAATGTTTTTCTTCCAAATGTTGCATCAGTTACCATGGAATTCACCCACTATTGGTTAAAAAGATCCATTTAACACCTACCACTTGCGGGTAGATATCGGGTTCGTAGTATTAACAAGTTTGTATTATAACATTTATAAAATTCTGTTAAAATTACAGATACGCCGCTCTGTACCGCGGCTCAAGTGCGTCAAACGGATACATTGTACGTACAGGCGGGCGATTCAAAGCCAGTCGCGGCATTTTAAACGGAAGAAAGAGATAAAAAAGAGTTGTAGCAGCAGAATAGAGCTCCATATACTATGACAGAAGGGGACACATTTCACCCCCAGATAAATACTAAATGTAAATACATAATAACGCATCGTCTGCTCCTCTCGGACAAGAAATGTGTTTTATAGCGCTGTGATTAAATTTTGGGGCATGCGAATTAATTCATTTGTAAATATTAATTTTAGTGGCGGAAAATAAAAGAACCCCCTTGCAATACGGAGGGTTATGTGTTTGACATGACATTGTTCAATAACGTTTTCCATAAATATAAAATAAAATTATTGATTAAACTCCATAATATAATATATTTAAATCAAACTAGATTTTTTATGTTCGATTTTTTTTATTTTATTTACAATGTGAAAATTGTTACGTCTTGTTAGCTAAGTATGGAGTTGGAAAAATGAGGATGAAAGTAGATTGAATGCAGTTGAAATGCGATCTCTCGGGCGAATGTGTGGTAAAACTATGTATGATAGGTAGTGTTATCGAATTGTGTGAAGATAATGTTGAAATTAGAGCAGAATGCAAGGCTGAGATAAGCATTATCGACAAAATTAAGAAAGGTCTTTTACGTTGGTTCGGCCATGTAGAGCGAATGGATGTTTTATTTCAATATATACATAAAAGAAAACAAAAGATGTCCTACTGAGTTGCCTACTGCAACTCGTCAGTAGGTGCATAAATACAAATTCAACTAAAAATAAAACTACACTATACATACCCAAGCGCACAACAAAAATTAAAATACATATAAATAAATAAAAAATACAATTCTAAAACTCAATATAATAATTCGCGCTCTAGCAACCAAGTTCTCAGCACGCGTCTCTCTTTTAAAGCTTGAAAAATTAATGATTTTTTTAATACTTCTTGGTAGCATGTTACAGATTTTTGGTATACTGTACTGAAGTGTTCTCTTACCATACTTGTTATTATATTTAGGGAGAACTAATCCTTCAGCACTCGTAAAACGAGTATTGTAAACATGCACCGGTCTGTTTTTATACTCAGAGAGAGATGCGTGCTGAGATATTAGTTTGGACCATAATAACGCCTTAACAGATAAAATATTTACAGACTTATATAATAAGGATATCGAAACATCGTGTCTCTGATAGTATAGATGTTTTTTAATTAATAATTTAACCATCGAATTTTGTAAATTTTGAAACGAATTTAATATTGGAATCACACGAAAAAGCCCAAGAAGTTATAGCATATCTTATAATTGATTCGGCCAGTGACAAATATATTATTCTTAAAGTACTAGCAGGGACATGATATTTCAATATGTACATTTTACCTACAACTGATCTAAGTCTATTGCATAGCTTTTGAATATGTACATCCCATTTAAAATGACAGTCAATAGTTAATCCTAAATAAACAAATTCATTAATATTTTTTCTAATCTATCACATTTACATGGTTGTAGTATATTCTGGTGTATGCAGTTGAAATTATGAGAAATAATACATGGTTTCGTTTCAAATTTAATATTTGGCGATCTTATATGGAGTAATTTAGTTTTTTTTACATTAATAATCAGACCTACATCATGTGACCATCTTAGTAATGATGTAAAATCTTTCTGCAATAGTTCTTCAGCCTTTTTTAAGTCTTGATGAGACATCACTAATGCAGTGTCATCAGCGTAAACAAAATGTTTAGAATTTACAAATAATTTATTCATATTGGTTACATACAAAATATATAAAGTAGGCCCTAATATTGATCCCTGAGGTACCCCAGTAGTTACAAGTTTAATTTCACTTAGTTGATCAGATATTTTTACACAAATTTGTCGGTGGTGATCAAGTAAAACCAGTGCTTGAAAGTGGGCATGTAAGAAGTCGGAATAATCGACGTGCATGCATGAGAAGATGTATGAATGTGGAGGAGGCAAGAGAAGTATGCCAGGACAGATTGGTGTGGCGTTCTATCCTCTCTGCCTACCCCTTCGGAGAAATGGCGTGATGGTTAGTTAGTTAGTTAGTTAGATCGAAAAATAATAAATAATATCTGTTTTAATGCATCGTGATTATTTTTTTTCTCTGGCTGAAGTGTTTTTACTTTTCTATTATAAACAAGAACACATAGGTTTACATTTCTAGGAGTCGGGAAAAACGCTATCTTTTTGGTCAGAAGTGCTCCCGGGAGAGCCATTCTGAAAAGCCCGACCCCAAAAGTCGCAAAAAGTAACCAGAAACATTGAAGTATAAAGAAGATAAAACAACGTCAGAATTGCCCAGGGAACTTAGATTAAGGAAATCAGCAAAGAGTTCAGATTAAACTATTTTGTTAAAATACCAGAAGATTTGCAATATAAGATTTATAACGATAGATTAAATAAAATTGCATTAATTGTTGTTAAAATTCAGTTATTGTTTCTGTTTTCTTTAAACATGGTATTGAACACTAGTTTCCCGTTTGTAAATAAATCTAAATTAGTTTAAATCTTTGGCAAAGTCAGACAACTTTTCGATGAAAACTTTCACCCCCCAATCCCCAAGAAATGGGGTTTTATTGGCGTGTGTTTGGGGTTAGTGCGGGCGGTTTATTAATTGAAAAACTTGATCCGACTTTGCCCCAAAAACCGTTTGTTCGGGTAATGTCAACACGGTTAGAATAGGAACGGAGATACAAGGAAACTTTAAGTGCAAAGGGATGTTCGCTAACTGAACAACTTCATTAATTAAGTCGGGAGGAATGTTTTAGTTAATAAGCAACCTAAAAAGATAAGCGAAAATCAAATTAAGAAATATTAAGATGATTAAAACAATGTCATTTAATCATATTTTTTTCTCAGTACACCTACATTTAATCATTAATCATTATTTGCTTATTAATTTATTTATTTATGGATGATTTATAAAGCGCTATTTTCGCGAGAAATCGCCTCAAGAGCTCTGTACAATAAAGAGGCTAGACCACAACACGTTTTGCAGCTACCAAGCGCATGAACGGTTGGGGTTCTATTCTAGTCTCCTACAGTTACAGACTTACATAGTAAAATAAAATATTTTGAAGTTAATTAATTTACATAGATTAATATTGAAACTAGTAAATTATATAGGTAATATTACAAAGGTATAGGACAAAGGTGATAGTTACAAGTTTAAAGCAGAATTAAAAGTTGAAATTAGTTTTAAAAAAGGCACTTGGACTTGAAGTTTAACTGTGTGGGAGACTAGACCACCATCTTGCAGCTACAAAGCGCATGGATGGTTTGGAATCTAGCCCCTTAGTAAGATCTAACTTGATTTTAGTACCCTGAGTAGTACTAAGCAAAATTTAACTTTCCGGAAGGCTGTACCACTACTCATCTTGCAGCTACAAAGCGCACCTACGTAGCTTTATTATTATATAATACCTATAAGGGTCTAGATTCTTAAATATTGCAATTTCATTTTTCTGTGTTGTAATTTAGTGTCTTTTCACCAGTCGGTGGGAGAACTTTACTCCCGAAACCAGTTGCTCGATCACAGATCACTATCGACTCGGTAATAAGCGACGTGATAACGATTTCTTACCCATGGATGTTTAACGTTTTCGCGATCACAATGGAACACGCGTTAAAAGTTATCGATCGCGCGAGCCCTTTCCCGAGATATATATTCTTCGCACATATCTTCATTCAATCTTTCTCGAGTGCCGTATTTCATTTAGCCGGCGTTCAGCAAGCCAAATATTGAGAAAAGCAGTCGACATAATAGACAATCCGACATGCGTGTTGATTTGTCGTTTGACGTCTGGCCGCGATATCGCGTGCCGAGCATCCCGAGCGTTGCTTCGGCAATGATCGGCTCGGCGAACGTGGTATGAACGAATGTTTATTGTGATCGGTCAAATCGTTAGCGTTAGCACGTGGTTAGCACGTTTTTAACTACGTCGATAGTTATCTTTGATTGAGCTACAGGTAGTGTAGGTTAAGTCTATTTCTATAGAATAAACCAATAGTAACACATAACAGTTTTATTTCATCATAATTTCATCATAATATGTTACCTCTAAAATTTGTACCAAACATAGCGCTGTGTGTATAACATTAAAATATAAATAAATAAATAAATAATTCCTATAAGTTTCTTCTTCTTCTTCTTCTTTTGCCACGTTCGCTCCTATGTGGAGCATGTGGACATCACTAGATCCCTCCAGGAGACCCTGTCACCAGCCAGCTCTCTCGCCTCCTCCCACTTCAGGCCCGCATCCATTAGCTCCGCCGAATACAGCCGTAGGATGGTCATCGACGGTCTGCCAGGACGGCGGGATCCTGCAGGCGTAAAGAAGAGGCAGCTCGGGTTCAGGCTCTCCCGAGGCGTCCGGAGTACATGCCCAAGCCAGGTCCAACGCCGCACCTTCGCGACTCCAGTTATTGGAAGTTGCTGCGTCCGTTCCCTAACTTCAGCGTTGGTTATGAAGTCAAACCACCTAATGCCTAGAATCCTTCTCAGACATTTATTCTCAAAGCTCAACAAGCGAGCATTCTGAGCTTTTGTGAGGTGCCAGGATTCGCATCCTGATAATTTATTTATAGTTAAATAACTTTCCGATGAACGAATGAAAAACACCCCCTGCCCATTCGGTTCATTGCCCAACCATTGAATAAAAAATTCCACCTCGTAACGGAACCGGCATGACAGGTTTAAGTGCCACCAGCCCCATATCACATGTCTCCATTAACTTTGATAACTGATAAGGATACTCCTTGTAATACACACAATGTTAGCCCTGGATTTATGGACCAACGGTTTCTCAAACTTAAAAAAAAATAATTAAACCACCTCAAAAAGCCAGAAGGCCCAATAACGGAGGGGAACACGTCACAAACACCCAGGCTTGAGAAAAAAACTTTGTATTTTTTTGTGTTCTCACTGGGAATCGAACTCGGAACCTTCGTATCGTGAGTCCAGCGTCTTAGCTACGGTACGGAGGCCGCCTAAATATAAACGAAAGTAAAAAGAAATAGCGTTCTTATGATATTCTTAAATAACTCAATCTCTTAACTACTTTCAAATAGTCGGAAATAACCGTCTAATATATCTGATAATGAGGGCAAGACAATTTCAATGGTCCATACGCTTGGTAGCAGCAGGACGAGTTGAGATTTAGCCTCTTTTTGTACAGCGGTTTTTAAGCGATTTTTCTCAAAAACAGCGATATATAAGTTGCCCAAAATATAAATAAATAGATATATTATTATTGAATATTATTTATTTCCAATCCAGATTTCTAGCATATATTTTATCTTTGAAACCTTTCAGGTAAGTACTTAACAATGGTAAAATTTACAAACTTCAGCATATAAATATCTCATTTTAATTATTAGGAATCTACATAAATACAAGCGAATTTTAAAAAAAAGCTTTGATTTTGTTTATTTTGACATTGAATAGATCGATAGGTGCACTAATGTTGAAATTAAAGAAGAATGCAAGGCTGAGATAAGCATTATCGACAAAATTAAGAAAGGTCTTTTACGTTGGTTCGGTCATGCAGAGCGAATGGATGATGAAAGAACGGCTAAAAAAATATATGATTCGACTGTGCCAAGATGTAGAAGTCGAGGAAGGCCGAGAAAGACAAGGCATGATCAAGTAAAACAAATGCTTGAAAGTGGGCATGTAAGAAGTCGGAATAATCGACGAGCGTGCATGAGAAGATGTATGAATGTGGAGGAAGCAAGAGAAGTGTGCCAGGACAGAGTGGTGTGGCGTTCTATCCTCTCTGCCTACCCCTTCGGGGAAATGGCGTGATGGTTAGTTAGTTATTATTGAATATTATTTATTGCCAATCCAGATTTCTAGAAGATATTTTTTTTTTGAAACCTTTTAGGTAGGTACTTAACAATGGTAAAATGTATACACTTCTGCATATAGATATCTCATTTGAATTATTAGGAATCTACATAATTACAAGCGAATTTCAAAAAAGCTTTGATTTTGTTTATTTTGACATTGAATAGATCGAACCTGTAACCTCATTCATGGTAGTCTAATACGTTATCCACTACACCACAAAGTAGACATACAGCGGATACGAGAAAGGTCGATCAGAAGAACGCAATTTTTTTTTAATGTAAGTATATTTTTAAAATATAAAATATTGAGAAACATTGTAAAATATTCCAATAAAATGTATATTTACCACTCACCATGCGGGGAGGAAGCTGCCAGGGAATAACCAGATTTATCACCAATCAACGTTATTGATCAGCTCCACAAACAAGCGGTGGGATTACGTGGAATGCGTTTGTACCGTGTCGCAGTCGTGAGAAAACCAAACACTCCTAATAAGGTCGCCAGTACCTTTATCTTACCGCTGCCGCTGGCGTTTGACGGTAGCAGATAAGATTAAACCAATATTAATATATTGTAAATAAAAATATTTCATATGTGATACCTTGACTGGTGAAACGTAAGACTGATCATCTTGCCTTCGTGTAACAAATGATCAACCACATCACTCCACTGTTAAACTGCACTGGCTGCGCTTTCCACAAAGGGTAGAATACAAACTCTGTTGGCTAATGTACAAAGCCAAGCAAGATGCCGCTCCAGAGTATTTAGAAGAGCTTTGCATTCCAGATGAACTAGCTTAAAGACGTCTCACACTTCGATCAGCTACATCTACAGCTATTTAGTACCGACCCGCAATCAGAGCACAAAATTTGGGGAGCGCGCTTTTGCGGTTGCGGGGGAGTGGCTTGGAATGCTCTCCCACCGGAAGTGCGCAACTGTGAGAGCTTTTGATTAATTTTGATAATTGTATTTTCTACTCAGAATTTGTGTTTTTATTCACTCTAAATTTCCCATGTAATTCAATATTTGAAGCGCCCTTGAGGTATATTTATACGATAACAGCGCTATATAAATTAACCATAATAATAATAATTCACCGCACTTAAGTACTAACGCAGTGGTCCTAAAATACATAAAAAAACAACATTTTAAGTAAGTCCAAATACTTGAACACAAATCTGAGCTTTTACTCACGGCGGGAGATGAAGAAGTTTTTTCCACGATCGGAAATGGGTAAATTTAAGCGTTTACAGGGGTTAAGACCTGTTACTGTGTCGATATTTGCTAGGAAGCGGAATGTTGTATTATTATTGTGGATAATTTATATAGCGCCATTTTCGTAAAAATATACCTCAAGGGCGCTTCAAATATTGAATTTAACGGCTCGGGAAATTTAAAGTGAGTGAAAACTTAATTTCTGAGTAGAAATACCATCACTTCACTCTCACAGTTGCGCACTTCTGGTGGGAGAGCATTCCAAGCCACAGGGGCCGCAACCGCAAAAGCGCGCTCTCCAATTTTTTTGTGCTGATTACGGATCGGTACTAAAACCCTGCTTGCTATAGCTGTAGATGTAGACGATCGAAGTGTGAGACGTCTTTCGTCAAGTGGCCGTTTAATCCAGCCAATGACAGGTCATAAGTCACGTAACCGCCTAAATATCCGTATTCCCTTCCAAACTTCATCGAAATCATACATAACTATTGAAATTTAAGGCATTTTATATCATTGTATTGGCACTACCTAAAATAGTGCATAGTTTGTTGTATAGCACAAATATATTGTTAGTATATAAAAAATAGTAAAAAATTAAAATGAAGACAAAAATATTTTACATTGACTCCGGCGAGAATCAAACCCAGGACTAAATTACATGGCTAGCATGTTGATATTCCACTTGTCCTTTGTTGATGAATTCCAAATTCAAATTTAAAATCCGAACATAAATATTTACCGTAATAAACTGACAACACGGGGAGGATATTATAATAAAGCAGTACCTACCTGTGTAAACAATTAACTGTTGTGTTTTTTTAATTTCGTGTACAGGCAAGGAAATTCTAATTTCAAGTTGGATTTTCCCAACGTTGTCAAATCACATAATATTCCATTCTGATAATAAAATATTATATTATGTGAAAGCCATAGTTTTAAGATGAATCTGAGTGTAATCTGAGCATTAAATTTGAATTATATTATTATTATGTATTATTTAGAACTTGACTTGGATTGCCATCACCATAATAATTTTTAGTCCTAAGGTATAAGGTGAAATATTGGGTGAGGTGATTTTTCATAAAATGACGCTTAACAAGTTATCCAATTAGACTAATTATGAAGGTTGCGTGGAAGAAATTACCAAAAATTACAAGTCCGCCTTTTGGTTATCACATAATTTATTTAACATCAACGCTCAAAATAAAGAGCATCTATAGTGTATTAAAAAAACATTATATAACTACGATACAGGACATATAACACTATATTAGTCCGCCTCGTAGCATAGTGGTAGTGCATTTGGCTAACGTGCATGGAATCGCGGGTTCAACTCCCGTAGGGGGTCAATATGAAATATTTATTTACATATGATTTTCATATTAATACTTCATGTGTGATACCTTGGACTGGTACTGAAGCGAAAGACTGTTCATCCTTCCATCACATAATAAAATGATCACGAGACACTGCACTTGGTGTACCAATGCAGTGCCCTATGCACCTTTGGGTACGGATAGGTAGAAGTAGAAGTAGTAGTATTACACAAAATATTAAAATAATAATAATAAGTATGCTAGGATAGTTCTGTGGCGTTTTATCCTCTCTGGCTACTCTAGTTGGTGACAAATGACATGAGGGTTAATTAGTTGCCTAGATAATGTAAGTATCACAATATTTAAGTAATGTTGATCCATTCGAATTTTGAAAACCAGAAAAGATTCGATTACTTACTTATTTAGATTTTGAATTAGGAATCGATTGCGCAAAAGCGCATCTCTAGTTACCAGTGCACAAGATACAAAATAAAATTTAAAATATTAAATCACACATGGCGCTTAGGAATGCGGCGCCTGCGCGGGACATCTGCCCCCCGATTCACGAAAATTTCAAGACCGGTTCAACAATCCAAACCTTTTTTTGTTAACATTTTATTATTTTTATGGCAAATAATGTATATTAGCGCCGTTTTTAGTATAAACATATCTCAAGGGTGCTTTAAATATTGAATTTAACGGCTCGGAAAATTTAAGTGAGTGAAACTCACTTTGTGAGTAGAAAATAAATTACAATTTGACATATCAACAGAGACGAAAAATTTGGAAGGGAATATGGATATCTAGGCGTTTACAGGCTTATGACCTGTCATTGGCTGGGTTAAGTGGCCACTTGATGTATTACAACATTCCCAATTTTCACCTAGTATTTGATATCCATATCTGCCAATATACAATAAAATGGGCGCGACGCCTTCACAGAATCATCCATTGAGAAAATTGGTAAGCATTTTAGCAGAAACCTTTATGATTGCAAGTGAGATTCTGTAAACGCCTAGATATCCATATTCCCATCCAAATGTCTCGTCTCTGTTGAGATGTCAAATTGTAATTATTAGCCCGTAATGGGTGAAATCCAGTTTTTGTCTACAAGTATTTGGACACACTCAAAATTTTGTTTAGAAAATAAATTAATCAAAATATTTAGAGAACAAATTAATCGGTCTTAAGTTTCTTTCAAAACATCACTTCACTCTCGCAGTTGCGCACGTCTGGTGGGAGAGCATTCCGAGCCATAGGGCCTGCTACCGCGAAAGCGCGCTCCTCAAATTTTGTGCGCTGATTTTGTCAATTTGACAGCTGTCAAACGGTTAAAGGAAGCCGGGGCTAAACGGGAGTGACGTCATGTCAGGTACCAATTACGCGACCGTCTGCCCCGCTATCCCCTAACGGGCCAAATCCAGTGTGCGCTATTCTGTATACAAGGATAAACCCACGATAAATGAATAGTAAACAGACACCGTATTTAAACCATGAAATTGGTCTGGGTTCGGGTGTCGGATGTGTCACTCAAGCGGGACAAAGCGAGGAGTGGGGGAACGGCGTCGGCAGATGCATCTGATTGGTGCACACAACGCAATAGCTGTTGCGCCCGCCTGGGCTTAATGGATTCCGGTAGAAGCTAACAATTAGTCGTAGATGTCAGGATCAGGGAAGTCATTGTACGGCGCCCTTTCCTTTAGGTGATAGCAAATAAATAATTACCAACGTATATTATACCTTCATGCCGCATTTACTTCTACTACTTTCGCTTATCCATGCCCAATGGTTCATAGGGCACTGCTTTGGTATGAAGCTATGATGGTCCTAGTTATCAGATATGAAATATTTACGTGAAAAATCATATTTACCCTGTCGAGGATCGAACCCGCGACCTCATGCTTGGTATCGCAACGCGCTAACCTCTACCATCACGAGACGAAATACTATCTGTACATTTAAGTCTGTCGCAACTTTACTCAAGTCATCCGACCTCTTAAGAGTATACTCCACCACTTGACTCGCGGCCGATTTCCCATACAAACGTATTCCTCGATTTTCTCCCTGGAATTTAACATTAGAGCAATGATTTTTTCACACATTTTAGATATCGACCAGATGCGAGTTTGTATTGTATTTTTGACGTGATAACGTCTAATAAATCGATGAACGCCGGCTGCACACACGAAAAACGTCACGTTCCGCCTGAGCCGAGTGTGCAAGCGAGAGCGCGGAACAAGCGATAGAGAGGCACGATCGGCTTAAGCGTTCGGTTTGTGACGCATCTATCTCTCTCCACTCCATCGGCTGATGCGTTCGAGTAGAAAGGAGACAGCAGCAGCACACAAGTAGAAAAAAAAAAAGAAGATAATTCAGTAATTCAATTCAATTTATAAAAGTATGCTATTTTCATCAATGTTTTCTCATGACGTTATGACGTAAAATTATCTTCCGTAAACCGACTTTACAGACAACCAAAAGTTTTTGTTTTAATAATTTATTTATCTCCTTTAACAAATAAAATATCAAAAAAATAAAACGATACTATCACGCATCTGGTCGACATCTAAAATGTGTGAAAAAATCATTGCTCTAATGTTAAATTCCAGGGAGAAAAACGAGGAATACGTTTGTATGGGAAGCGGCCGCGAGTCACGTGGTGGAGTATTCTCTAAACCCACCATACAAAAACAACATGCCCCGTTTTTTTGTTACAAATGAGATTTAAATACCGGAATAGCGATTTTCCACAAATTAGTCTGTCTCACTTCTTGCTTCAGGATGAGTGGCAAATTCGACACACTGGTGTTGTGGCATAAAAGAAACTGTGAATGGTTTCGTTTCCATAGATAAAGCGCAAAATGGATTAACCACAGAGCGTGAAAACGCTGGCTCGCTGGCTGCGAAATAACAGACTTTTTGTATTGTCTATGCCAGCGATCAGCAACGTATGACTAATATTTATACTGACGTTTTTTTTAACAATGAAAGCCCCACCCTTTCCCTAGACTGCTTTAAAGACTATTGAGTCTTTTTTCAGTCCAGCCAACTCTACCGATTTTTTCAACAAGCTAAACAGCGATTTTAAGATTGTTAGTGTGATAAAAAAGGTTTTTTTTAACCGAGATAAAGGGGCTTTTTCAGACTTGGGGATGTGAATTTTCAAGCATTAACAGGGCTTGTGACCTGCCATTGGTTGGGTTAAACGGCCACTTGACGTGTTACAACATTCCACTTACAAGCAAATATCGACACAGTAACGGTTGAATATACACACTTTCGAGCAAGGAAAGAATTTCTTCATCTCCCGTTGTGAGTAATAATTCCGATTTGTGTTCAAATATTTGGACATATGTACTCAATAAAGCCTAAGCGCTTCTGCTTAAAAATATTAATAGAGTCGTGTCTAAGTGGGGATTCAAACCGAGGATCTCCGGACTCGGAGACCACGACGTTCCCACTGGGCCACCACCCGTTCGAAATGTTATTCAGGATACTTCAGGTTCACTCTGGTCTGGTCAGGTTGCAGTTTGCGTCAGAGCTGCGGGACGTGGACCTGGGCAGGAAGGAACCGGCGGCCAATCGCTTGGCTTGGAGGCAGTTTGTGGAATCCATATGCTCCACGTAGGGAGCGGATATGGTATGATGATGAGGATGATGAAAACATCGACTATTCATGTTTTTGAAAGAAATTCTTTAAAAAAAAAAAACGACTAAAAAGAGCCATAAAAAGGTTATGTATCACTGTTCTATAGTCATACGTCATACAAGTAGTGCTCTCTTTGTATTGAAGATTGAAGAGTTAACAGTTTTGACGGAACATTGATCGAACTTTTGGTATAAAATAATAGATATGCGAATTGATTTTTTTTTTTTTATGAAAATTTTTTTAAAAAAAATTTATTTACCGTGGTTATACTAGTAAATTGCGAGTTACATTACCAACCGGTAATAGTTATTGAAGGCGACTTTTTGCGGTTTGGAATTAAAATTTTGCGGTTTGTGATTGCTTGCAATTCAGTCCTAATAAAGCTGGGTTCAAACTTTTTGCACGATGCAAGAAAAGAGTTAACATAATATTATTTTTTAGAATTTACTATCATTTAGGCATTATTTTCATGATCCCTTTGCTTATAAACATCTTACCGGAATTGATAAACCCATTAGCTTGGGCTGTTTATTATCAAAATTGGCTAATTCAGTTCGGAGTGAACCTTTAGGAGAGCCTATGAAGCATAATTTTTATTTTTTATATATTTTTTTACCGGAATTGATAAACCCATCAAAACATCTTACAGGAATTGATAAACCCTTTATAACATCTTACCGGATCTGATAAACCCTTTATAACATCTTACCGGAATTGATAAACCCTTTATAATATCTTACCGGAATTCATAAACCCATCAAAACACCTTACCGGAATTGATAAACCAAACATTACGTCTTACCTGAATTTATGAACTGATTGTAAAACATATTTTTCGTTATATTTCCATAAAAATGAGAAATAACAATATGTATTTAAAAACAAGGTTTGGTAAACCGAGATAGCGTTACATAGACAGTGTTGGGATATCGGATAAGCCAGGCGAAAGGGATTGATGGGAGAAAAAACTCAAGATCATCAAAACGGAATGTCATCGTCAAGGAGGCTAAAGCACTTCATATGGCCATCTGAAGTAAATACTGATACAATTATTATTTTTAATTCACCTCTTTTTTTTCCAATAACATGTCGCGTGTTACAGAATAATGATCCAGAAATATGTAGTGAAGTATATCTCTAAAAGTATTTATCATTCAATCCGTATTTTATTGGTTATTCAAGTGTTTTCTCGTCAACCACGTAACATCTTTGATAAAATACCTCCATAATAATGCAACACGGTGGTTATGAATATTTTAATATAGTGGTAATAATCTGTTAAGTAAGTTGTAAAAAAAAACAGCGTTAACAATAACTTTTCATGAAAAAAACATTTTTTTAAAATGAACATTTTTGACTGCCAGTTATTGGTAAGCAAGTTATCGGAGAGAATTGAATTTAGTTGCGCCAATTATTGGTGCCGTAAACGACTTCTTTTATAATTAATTCAAAACAACATAAAACATTGGATTATCAAATATTAATGTTGACTGTTTTTCAATTTAAAATTTAGTCGAGATGTCACTAACTGTTACAACATAAAAAAACCATTTTAGCGGCAGCGGCGTTTTAAATGGGAACAAAATTTTTGATAATCAGAGGTGATGAAAATGCATTCTCAAACTAAATTTAGTGAATTTAGGATAATCAGGTTCGGAGGTGATAAGAAAGGGCACATCAGTAAAGGTGGAACAACCAAAAATGAGGCGCGGAAGCGCCGAAAAGCCCGCAGGGCTAGCATTTAACAGCGGCGAAGCCGACTGTTATCTGCTAGTAAAATACAGATCGCGTCGCCCTAAAGTGAACTAACGACTCGGTATCACAGATCACTAACGACTCGGTAATAAGCGACGTGATAACGATTTCTTACCCATGGATGTTTAACGTTTTCGATCACAATGGAACACGCGTTAAAAGTTATCGATCGGGATTATTAAACGAGCGCTTCTAGTCGCGAGCCATTTCCCGAGATATATCTTATTTGCACATATCTTCATTCAATCTTTCTCGAGTGCCGTATTGCATTTAGCCGGCGTTCGGCAAGCCAAATATTGAGAAAAGCAGTCGACATAATAAAAAATCCGACAAGCGCGATGATTTGACGTTTGACGTACGGCCGCGATATCGCGTGCATCGGCACCGCTCGGCTCAGATCGGCAATGCTCGGCTCGGCGAACGTGATATTGAACGAATGTCTTTGTGATTGGTCAAATCGTTAGGGTTAGCGCGTTTTTAACTACGTCGATAGTTATCTGAGATTGAGCTACTGTACATTTTCTTCATTTTTATTCAAAACGCACATCTTTTTTGACATCGTCTTTTTCACCACCGCGTGGGTACACCACCAACGCCACATATTTGCGTTTTCCTTATTTCTCCATTGTGCTCACCACACTTATCAAATAAAGCGAGAATTCGTTCACAATACCGAAGGTATTCCTCCGGCAGACGCGTGAATATATTAAATAATAAAAAAAAACAAGGCTTCGGTAAGAAATAAACGAAAGAAGAGAGGAGGGGTGTTGAGAAGTGAAAATGTAAAGTGTGGATGTAGGGTTTGTATTGTAGAGTAACACATACGGGGAACAATACATTTTCGATATAGGCATTGTGCAATAGGTGAATGGAGCATAATAATAATGTAAATATGTTATTGGTTTTTTTACGTATTTAAAAGCATACAATAACCCAATGTCTACTTAAACGTTTACATAAAAAACATTAACTGTCATGTCAGCTTAAATCTGACATAAGCACGCAGTTTTCGTTGTATACGGGACCGTTTTCAGACTGCATAGAAAACTGCGCAGAAAACTGTTCCGTATATAGCGGGCTTTAGAGGTACCTACTACCTACTACCTACCACGTCATAAGTATGGCAGCATGGCCCATAAATCACCAAACCATTTATAACTAACTCACTAACTAACCATCACGCCATTTCCCCGAAGGGGTAGGCAGAGAGGATAGAACGCCACACCACTCTGTCCTGGCCACACTTCTCTTGCTTCCTCCACATTCATACATCTTCTCATGCACGCTCGTCGATTTTTCCGACTTCTTACATTCCCACTTTCAAGCGCTTGTTTTACTTGATCGTGCCATGTCTTTCTCGGCCTTCCTCGATTTCTACATCCAGGCACAGTCGCATCATATATTTTTTTAGCCGTTCTTTCATCGTCCATTCGCTCTACATGACCGAACCGACGTAAAAGAACTTTCTTAATTTTGTCGATGATGCTTATCTCAGCCTTGCACTCTGCTCTAATTTCAACATTTGTACACCTATCATACATAGTCTTACCACACATTCGCCTGAGAGATCGCAGTTCAACTGCATTTCATCTTTATTTTTCCAACACCACGCTTCACTACCATACATAAGGGTTGGTACCAGAACTCCATTATGCACTGCCAATTTAGCCTCTTTTGATAAGCACTTATAAGATACGACCGACTTTAAGGCACCATTAAATTTAGATTTTGAGAGCACGAGCTATCACGTGACCCGCGGCCGTTCCATACAATCGTAGTCCTTGATTTTCTCCCTGGAATGTAGCACTAGAACTAGAGCAATGATTTTTTCACACTTTATAGATTTTGACAAGAAGTGTGTTTGAATTATGTATATCGGCTTATCACATATATTTTTTTGTGAAAAGTCAATCTAGTAGCATCAAATATCTTTACAATTTTTATACTCACCTTTCGATCCGTTCTGGAAATTGTATGTTTCTTTGAAAAGTACTTTTACTTGTTATTTGTAATGGACCTTACCTGGAAGAAAAAGAGAAAAAATATTAGATTTATGTATCTCAGAAATAAAATACACACTATTATTACCGCACCCAATGGTGCATAGGGCACTGCATCGGTACACCATGCGCAGTGTTTCTTGTTCATTTTATTATTATCACACATTATAAAATACAAGGCTACTGAAATAGAGAGCAGGTATGTAAATTCCAAAATAATGAAATAGTCTTAAATTATATACATATTTAGAAGTGCTGCCATCAAATTCTCGGCATACCTTTTTTAGAGACTTGCGTGACGAGCTTTATTAATTTTAAACGTTTACTAAACGTCAAATATTTACAAAATTCCCAATAGAAAAATAATATTTACTCCCTTTAATTATATAGGAGGCTGTGGATTTATTAACCACGATTATTCACACAAAAAAACGCAAGAAAACTTTACAAAAAGGTCATTTTAAAATAATTACTCATGTATTTTAGTAGGTACGTTAGCTGTGTTCCTTTTTAGGGCGCTTGATTTTCTCGTGGTCCTTTTCAGGTACGGTTACTATTTTGACAAAGGGAACAACCGAAAAAAAAAAAAAAAGACGGGCTTTTTTGATTCTTTTGTTTGAAATTCGGAAAATGGCGGCCGTTTAACATTCGCACGACCTAAAAAGCCCTATTGGGTCATAAATTCAACCGATTATTGGAAACGTGCCTAAAAAGTC
>JAGVSP010002360.1:0-66351 GCA_022494985.1 Micrasema minimum | reverse complement strand
AAATAATATGATGAGAATAATTTGCAGTTTTAATATAAATAATTATCATATTTCAATTCGTTCCAAACAATTCTAATTCAGATAATAAGTATAATTTGTTATCCTGTGCAACTTTTGATTCTTGATTACTACAATGTACAAAATTTTAATAATTCTGAACCTTTTCAGAATAAAGGACCGTGTGATTACTGGGAGGGAAAAGCACTTCAAAGGATTGAGGAATTTGTTTGTAAATTTAATCTTCCTTCCGGCACACCTGTCGACTGACCGATCGAGAGTCCTGGGGTCCTTGTATCTGGAGCCGGCTCTCCCAGGACACGAACCTTAACTGTTTGCCATTTGCATAGGAAACGAGACTCGATAAATATCCTGAAGTTTTGAATCTAATCGCAGATTGTTTTATAGAATGTTTTTATCGCAAACGTACAAATGTACGTATAGTAAAATAGAAACTTAATAGAATTGGCTTCGATATGTCATGTTCTAAATGTTTTTACTCCTACGTACTATATGTACTGTACTGCTGTATATGAGAACTGTTCTATATAGATTTAATGATTGTACTAACGTCATTTAAATCAACTCACATCGATCAATTTATCTTTGTAAATTACCTTACAAGATTTCTACATTGTGTATAATATGGTGGCAAATAAGAACTTATCGAAAGAAGCAGAATTGGCAGTACACAACGGAGTTCTGGTACCAACCCTTATGTATGGTAGTGAAGCGTGGTGTTGGAAAAAAGAAGGATGAAAGTAGACTGAATGCTGTTGAAATGCGATCTCTCAGGCGAATGTGTGGTAAGACTATGTATGATAGGTGTAAACAAAAAATGTCGAAATTAGAGCAGAGTGCAAGGCTGAGATAAGCATTATCGACAAAATTAAGGTCTTTTACGATGGTTTGGTCATGTGGAAGCGAAATGAGTGATGAAAGAACGGCTAAAAGAAGTTTAAATGCAAGTGTGCCTGGATGTAGAAGCCGAGGAAGGCCGAGAAAGACATGGCATGACCAAGTATGACAAGTACTGAAAGTGGACATGTGAAAAGTCGGAATAATCGGCGTATGTGCATGAGAAGATGTACGAATGTAGAGGAAGCAAAGGAAGTCTGTCAGGACAGAGTGGTATGGCGTTCTATCCTCTCTGCCTAACCTTACGGGGAAATGGCGTGATGGTTAGTTAGTTGGTTAGTTAAATTTTTTAATGGTGGTGAAAAGAAATTTTGTGTCTTAAATACTGTGTATACGCAAAGAATTTTTTTTTTACTAACCAAAGACATACAATTTTATTTAACAATTGCTACAAATGTCAGGTCAGCACGGTATTAGTTTTTGTGCTGCAATAAAAATACCTTTTTGAGATTACAATGTTTATTACCTCTAAACGTAAGTTATGAGTATTGAAAATTGTTGTTATTTTGCGCTACAAACGATGAAATTTGTGTGCTTGAATCGTTAATCAACGTTTTGTTGTTCATATTCATGTTTTATGGATACATTACCGGAACGTGTTTTGAACTATGTTGGCTCGTTTGTTTCCCAAAAAAAAGGAAATACTGTTTTAATATGGCGTACAAATGAAAGCGTCAAAGTAATTAATTTACATATACCAAATTCAAATTTTCATTGCTTTAATTTTTTTTTACCTTCTTTTTCCAAAAGCTATATGTACAATAAAAAATATATATATATAAACAAAAATCCCACCAAGGCATAGCCTGTTTGTGGGTATACTGTGAAAGTCATACAGTGTGCACGTGGCAAAAGAGAAAGATAAAGTTAAAAAAAGAAATGGAAAAATAGCAGATAATATAAAACAAGATAGTCAAAAAAAGAATAAACACAAGATATTGGTATCTTTACCGGAAGAAGAAGAGGGGAAATAATTATAATATATAAAAATAAAAAATAAAATAAAAAATGACAAATGACGTAGATTATTCTTCTTCTTCTTCTACCTAAGGGTCTGTATTAATCTCATTCGATGCTGCCTCTTAGGATGTCAACTCCCAACTGTCCCTCCATCTTTTTCAGGTCGTCTAGGAAGACAGAGATGCATCACGGATTTGGCTATTCCACTATATATCGTTCATTCTCTCAACGTGTGCATGCCAGATTCTTCTTCTTTCTCTTCCCCACCTGACAACGTCCTGGACTTCGCGAGTTGCTCGAATTTGGGCGTTTCTAATCCTGTCTCGTGAGTTTTCCCGGCGATACATCTTGGAACTTTCATCTCCAAGACTCTCAGCATGAATTTGGTCTTACGCGTGTCCACCCCAATTTGAATTACATGAGTCATTATAGGGCGAACGCGAGTTTTGCAAATGTTCACCTTATTATTTAACTAATATTTAACTTTTGTAATTTATTTTATCACACCTGTATATTTTACAATTTACTTTCGAACACTAATTGCATTTTTTCTCGGAAAGAAGTTTTTTATAATACAGTAAAAAGTTAAAGTAATACCCTAAACCTTAAATGGTTTATTAATTTTTACACGATGTACTTAAAAATTGTTAGCATAATTAATTTATAACTCTATACTTTAACTTTACTCCTTTTTTAGTTGTGTCCTTGCAGAGGTTTTATTATTCTACCGCAAAAACGCAATTTTTTTATTTGGATACATTATAATATATTTAACGAAATCCAAAACCATTATTCAGAGTTGATTTTGTGCTGTTTATTATTGTTGAAATACTCTGCGTTGTATGAACTTGACAGTTTACGGCTTGTGGATTCAAAAAGTTTCATTTTTGAAAACAACTGTAAATTTGTTTGCGAAGACAGACATTGATGGTAAATCGTTATAAATGTTTCATTTTCATGCCGAGTGGTTTACGTAGAAGTTTGCATCTGTTTTCTGAAATTGCTTACGACAAAATGTTGCTTCGCGTCATGTAACACAAAGAAAAACGACATTATCATGACTATCAATTCTCTAGGAGTATTAATTCGACTATTAATTTTCTAATATCTATCCTTCTTGTGAATTACATTCATTTTTATACATAAATTATTGGCATAGTGAAGTGTGCAAGATTTTAGACAGAGAGTCCACAAAAATATCTAGTGGCCGCTACCCGACTCGTTTAAAAATCTTATTATGTGGATTATGAAAGAACTGAAAAGTATATGTGTGGGATCGAAAATTAGTTATTTAACTGTCAGTTGGCTTTTGTACGCTGATGATTCAGGGCTCCTTGCTGATAGCAAAGAAGATCTGCAGTCCTTGGTTAAAAACGTTTGCCATATGTTCAAGGAAAGTGATTTGTTAAATAATGTGAAAAAGGCAAATGTGATGGTTTTTGGAAAAAAGGCTATATTTATGTAAGATTATAGTATTTAAATAGACAGATGAAAACTGGTTAAAGAATTTGTATATTTGGGTAGTGTGTTTACTAGAGACGGAAATACGGATAAAGATATTAAAGGAAGAGTTAGTGCCGGGAACAGTGTTAATGGTGCCTTAAAATCTACCGTGGCAAATAAGCGCTTCAGCCCTGAAGATGGACATTGCAATATGCTCCGCAACATCGGCAAAACAACGCCCACAAACACGGCATAATAACTCAGAAAAACACTATCGGTAACCTGTTAATCTAAATTTTTAAATCATAATTAGTATACCTTTAATACAAATTATTCTATTACTTTGAGAGATTCTAATCTAAAAATAAAAACTCTACTTTAAAAAAAATGCAAAAGTTTTCACATTTTACGCATGGATAGAATTTCCGGTCTACACAAAACGCATGAGTTATCGCACTCACAATGATAGCAAAATAAAATTATTTTGCATTCCAAATAAAAATATTCCCGAATGCAGAATGCGCTTTTCAAGCTCGATTTCACTACGCATTTCCAGTCCATGTAAATTTCAAGTCATCATACATAAATATAAATATGAAATTTTATGAATAGTTCCCGCTACATGTATCCACAAACTTTTATTTCTAGGTTTTTTTCGCAGTATGCACGTTTTACACTAGCGCTGTACAAGCAGATACCCATTTTATCATTATGCAACATTTTCCTTATCTTTTATTGGTGGTGCATAGGGCACTGCATTTGAATATCAAGTCCAGTCTACCGTAATCATTATTATTACACAAAGGCAAAATGTTCAGTATTACGCTTCTAAGCCAACAATATATATTAGTTTTGTAATCATCACGTAAAACTAATGCTTTGTATTATATTTTTTCGCAATAAAATTATTTAAACAAAAGTTATTTATTAATCTTATCGAATTAGTTTAAATTCAAAACTTGAGTATATAGGACAATTTTAATTTAAAGCTCCCGTTTTATAATACTTCCTACAATTACTAAGCAAGAAAAGAGAAAAAAGCTCTTAAATATGTCCCCATTTCCCAAGTAGCTACCTGGATGAAATAAAGTTGAACAATGCAAAGCTTACCTTATTAGAAAATTTGAATAACACGACTGACCTTTCACCTCGGATTCCCCAAAACACTTTTAACCATAAACCTAGTATAATTTCAGACATTTTCAACTGCATAACCGGTCAGTTAACTTAAACTGAAATTTAAACAACGGTTTTCCATTGACCAAGTGAAACGAGACCTTGCTTTACACAAAGCTTGGTATAGCTCTACTCAGCGATGTATAATTATTTCCTTTATGACGTAACGAAGGGAAAACAGGAAGGATGAGATTAATTATTATAATATTTCAAAGTTTTTTGTGTAACAGGTGAACCTTCAAATAAGCTTTGAGCTTTCTGGTCGAAATAAACCTTGATGTTTTTAAAATATTTTCGTTTTTTTACTAACTTTTTTCAGGATGCTTGAAAAATGCAGTTGAATAAAAGATGTTAAAAGATTCCTCTTTTTACACAAATTCATTTATGGAACGCTCTTGAGGTGATCTCTCGCAAAAATAGTGCTTAGTTAATCTCTAGCAAAACTAAACATTTAAGTAATAAATATAAATATTTACTTATTTGTTTATTATCGTTTATCGTTTCATAACATAATATTTTTGCAGTTTCGGATTTTATATTAGTTCTTTAGGTCACCTGTGTTAAACTGAATAGTTTTACTTATATTATTTTGAAAATTTTTCACACATTAATAATTAAACAATAACAATTGTATGGAACTATTTAACTTTATGCAATGACAAGGTTAGAAATGAATAATCTAAGAAAACAATAAATCTGAATCAAAAGTAAAAAATACAAGAAGATTGAGTCTTTCATCGAAATTCTCCTAATGGAACAGCTCTTGATGCATTTCTCTTAATCTATATTGTACTTTGATAAGATCTGCCAGTTTTTAATATCACTCCCAAAAACACATGCATCAGCCATATCATGTTACGGTTTTTCTCTTAATATGTACCATTTTTTGAAAATATCTTTATGTTTATTACTGCAAATTGTATTGAAAAATCTAGGTCGTGAGTTTCCGTTAGTTAATGTAAGTGATATGGTTTTTGTTTTCATCGTCAATATAGGTAGACGAGGGCAAACGTCATAATTATTACTGCAATAAAAAGAAGATTTCTGATCTTTTAAAACTGTTTGTTAATAGACCCTTAGTTTGTCATTGACTTCCAAAAATGCACTAATGCTTTCTTTTATGTACAGCTATTTCTTTATTATATCCAGAACTTTGTAATGTACATAACATTATTCATATTAAACTTACATATATGTATAATGTTATATACAAGTGCGAGGAAGCACATTGAAGTATGCCTAGTTAACGGAGTGTATGGCGTTTTATCCTCTCTGCCTATCACTTCGGAGATTGGCGTGATGGTTATTTGGTTTTAAATCTTTCCGTTTTTTTTCTAATATTATCGTTACAAACTTAATTGTCATTCATTCGATGAAAATATGCAACAGTTTAATTTTTTTAGATAATTATCCTTCTTTTTTCTTGTAAAAAAATCTAACATGAAAACTGAAAAATCACAACGTTTGTGGATTTTTTACTACAAAATTACAATGGAATTGAATCTATACATTATACATATATGCGCTTGTGTTTTATTGATGAATAATGTAAATATGGATTACAATCCATTGAGATAATATAAAGAAATTAGGTCACGTATTGTGATTTGTGACAATTATTTTCTAAAAAAAATACATAAACATATAAACTGTAATAAAAAACATAATACTGTAGGGATATAAATGGTAATATTTATATTTTTGTAGTTCTAATGCTAGTTTATTGTATATCTTGACATACACTGGCATTAAAACAATACAAAATATATATTACATTCTTATATCCCTACAGAGATAAGTAGAATTTTTTTCAATTCAGGAATATGGATATTTGAGCGTTTTACATCGCTGTTGACATGTCATTGGCTGGATTAAGTCGGCCACTTTATGTACTACACGTAGTTCCCCATTGCCCATCATCGTTATGATAGTTACAATACATGAACATTGCTTTTTAAAATACACCATATATATTGAACTAGTCTTCGTCATATCCGTATTAGCAGAAAAATTTCTATGCTGTTGAACCTCTGCTGAGAAGAAGATTGATTAAGCATTTTTTGGCATGCTTCTTTATTATGTGTAGTTAGGCTCATCCGATGTTATTTACTTACTAGAAGACGCCTGAAGATGTCTGGTCAAATTCTTTTGTTTGCCTTTATATTTAACCAGCAAATCGTTTTAACAACGTTTTGGACGGTATAGTAAACAGAGTAGCTCGGAGATACGAATATTCGGTCTAGAATAGTGGTAGTAAGTTGGGTCATTTTCTCTCACTTTGTTTAAATAATGTACAGCTCTATGAAATAATCGTAAAGCGCATAACATTAAGCATACATTCCTGAATTTGTTAATAATTAATAAATCATTTAGCCAAGGTTTTAAAACAATAATATATACAAACGTCTTAAATATAATTCTAGCATATATATTAGATAAGTATTTGAACACGACAATAAATGTTAGCAAATAAAAATAGGGGCATTGCCTGACGTTTTCGTAATTTTCTATCTATTAAAATAAACGGAAATGAATAAAACGGATATTTTCCTATCCTTGTTCGTGTTATAAAATATGCTGCTGAAGCAGAATTATTAATAGAGCACTTTTTCCAGGGAAACTGCCGTCAATCCCCCACTGATCCATGCATTATTGGTCCATATATTAATTTAAGCACACGCGTTCCTATCATAAAGTATAAAGATTACTAACCTTGATATCGATCATGAAAATAAAAATTTATGTTAGGGATGAAATGCCGGATTTACACGAAAAGCAAAACGTTCCAAAAATGTGTGAAAAAATATCAAACTTTTAAAGCTTAATACATAAAATTTGTAGGCACAAAAGAATTAGAAATGTATTTGTGTCGCTAATACTTGCACTTTATATAGAATACCGTTTAAAAGTTACTCATACAATAGAAATGACAACTCCCTACAATCAAAGTTCGTAGGTTTTCACGGCCTTTAGAATATAGAATTCGTTCTTCTGGGTTGCTATGCCGTGTTTGTGCATAACACGGCATAACAACCCAGAAGAACATCATCTAAACTCCCTACAAATTCGTTAAAATTCAGTACTAAATTTATTAATCAAAATCAATTTTATTTCGCCTTAAAAAAATTATCTACCTGCTATTTCAATGGAATTAATCATTTGTATTATATTGAGGCATCAGGTTTCTCTGCGTCCTGGACGTCCACTGTTGACAATTCGCCGGCAGTTTGCGTCAGAGCTGCGGGACGTGGACTGACTTGGGAGGATGCACGGGAGCTGGCGGCCGATCGCTTGGCCTAGATGCAGTTTGTGGAGTCCATAAGCTCCACAAAGGGAGCGGATATGGTATGACGACGATGATTTATATTAAAATTTACTCCATCTACTTTCACAACTTTTTAGCACTATTTTGCAGTATCGTATCACATAAGACAATGGGAAATTTCGTTTAACACCCAGTGAACAATTTTGTCTCGTCTATTTAATATATAATTCGTATATACATTTAGCATACTTAATAATTATGTATTGAAGTTTCAGATTCAAACTCTTCTTTTGAAGTATTTTTTTGTAGGTAAAATCTCATTTCGTATATTATATATTAGTGAAAAGACATAAGCAAAAAACTGGAAAAGAATGGAAGTGTGGTTTATACATTCTTCCTCTTTCTTTTAAAATTGCAGACAGTATTAACAAAAAAGTATATGGCATATTTTTATAATTGGTAATATTAATATTTTACCTATCACGCATTAACATATGTATACCATAAAATTCTAAACATAAATAAGCTTTTGACTAGGAAACAACAACTAATTATGATTTTGTTGTAATTCTTTAGTATTCCTTCGACCTATTGTAGTGCTAAAATTAAACACAAACGCAACTATTTTTTGTATTTTGGCTCTTACATTAATTCTTAGTACGTTTTTATACGATATCTGCAGATGGCAATCAATTTTGCATTCACAAAATACCCATAACCGTTCCTGCATTGACGATAAAAATATTATTAAAAAACGTAATCTTCATTCGATTGATATGTGTCAATAAAAATCAATGATCTCCACAGCCGACGTGCACGAAAGTGATACCAAAGAAAAACGACTACTCACCCCGTGGTACATATCGGAAAGGCGTACATCCCTAGTGCTGAAAGCTGAAAGGAATGAAAGACACTCATATAATATTTATGATAGTGCGGGGTTACTTGTGCCGTGATAGGGGCAAACTGTGACTCGCCTTATTTTTGCACGTTAGTGAAATCCGCAGTGGGAATACATAATATTCTATTTTTAAAGTCATAGAACATCGATAAAGACATTCTGGAAAAGTGATTGAATGTTTTTTTACCATATTTTTGGTTTTATTTTTGATAGAACATAAAATTAAATAATGTTGCTAATGAAATTAACAAAATTGTTAAAGCGATAATTCCAAGATGTTTGCAAAACAAATTGAAAAACAATGACTTTTTTCATAAATATGCAACAAGAAGTTCAAAAAATATAAGATTAGAAAAGAAAAGAAAAGCTATGTCACAGAATTGTCTAATGTATAAAGGGCATTAAAAATGTATGAGGAAATTCCAGATTAAATAAGAAATGAACAAAATGTAAAATTATTTATAATGAAAAATATTAGTGTTGGTATTAATTAATATTATAGCTCAATTTAAAAATGTCTAATAGTAGGGTAAGAAAAGTTAGGAAAAAAAAAAAAGTGTAATGTAATAATATTAGTGTATGTAAAAATTTATATAGTAGTAAATAAATATATAAAAAAAAATATATATTAAAAAAAAGAGTTTTATTGTAAAATGTGGATTATAAATAAAAATCTTCAATTTTTTATGTGCGAAGGCTTAAAGCAAAAATCGAATCATGAAGCAATGTTATTTATTACCTAACATCGCTTGGTAGTAAAATAACAATAAAATTTTTATATTACTATTGTTATATCATATATGAAGCTCGGTATTCATAAAATAAAGTAATGTTATTCAGCAGCTTTCATTTGATTTTATTGTTAGTTTACTGGAAAATCGAAGTGCAATTATTTTTCGATTTATCGTATATTATCAATACAGTCAATTATAATAATTACTATTAGTACAGACAGTACATGAACTAAAAAAAAAAAAAATTGTAAACGTAGTTTTGAAATCTCGCGAATATTTACAAATAATACGTAAAGTATACTTACATCAAAGTTTAGTAACAGAACGATGTTAAAAAATCAAAATTCGACAAAATAACTTGTTACCCAACACTTAGTTTTTTTGTACAAGTACTCTTTCGGCGATTTAATTAATTGACCAGAATATACGATACTGATACAAAATTCAAATAACTGACAGATTTCGGAAAGCGGTTTGTAGTTGTTCCGCGAACTACAATTTAATACTTGATCATCACTTAGCATTAGTGTCAGGTCTACTACTACTTACGGGATACGTATGGGATCAGTCTAGCGCTTTATGTGATTCATGTGTATGAAATATTCTTGTGTGAAAAACCACATTGAAATATGCATAATATATTGACCTCCTTTAGAAATCGAATCCGCGACGGCGCAAATGCATTGTAACTCAACGCTCTAGCCACTATACCATGAGGCGAACTATTGAGAGTCAGGTCAGGTCAGGCATAAAGTCAACTGAAAGAACGAAACTAAAAAATTGAAAAACTTCCTGAATAAACATTTAAGCCAAAATTTAAAAATTGGGTGTATAATGTCAGCAACGGTGAATAAGAAATTAATCATCTTGTTTCTACGTTGAGAAAATTCTCAACAGCTGGAAATGACGTATGAACTCTCAAATGCACCGGGTGCGGGGAAATGCACTGTGGAAATGCACCCTTTCCTAGTAACTGAATTAATGTTTATATTTTGGTGTATTTTGTACCTCGTGTTAGGGATGCAACCCTCTCCGGGGCTCGAGAAGATAGCATAGGGTAGGCGCCGCCGCCGGGCCCCAGGAAATAGGTCGAGTAGCCTCTCTGATTCTGCGGCAAGATGAATCATTGGGCCACGGAGCTTTCATCTCACGTGGATAATATTAAAGTGCATATCAGAAGGCTTTTTACAAGACTGCTAAGTAGCAATACAGCTACTCTTAGCAGATATTAAATTCAGATTTCATTTAATTTCAAATTCTTTTTTTATCATGTTGAATGGCAGAAGTCCTTTGAATAAACATAATAAAACATTATAAAAATAAAAATAAGCTTTCTTAACACTTTTAAGACTGTATGTTTTAAAATAGGTATATGAAAGATCGTGTCGTTCAAAAAATTATTAATAATAATAAATACCATTCTCTAATAATTTTCACCATTTGTTATTAGATACTTAATTATTTATTGTACTAAACATTGGATTTTCCACCCGAACGGTTTCAAAATAACTTCGTGTTTGCATCAATAAAAGGACTGAAATTTCGAACTGCTACTGATCGCCTTTCTCCTCTCGAGTTAACGGCCTTGTAAAGGTGTTTTGTATTATTCACGGCAAGACGTAGATGTCGTAGATAATCATTAATTATAAAAAACAGGGTGATTAGCTTAAATACTAATTTTAAAAATAAAATTCTCAATGTTTCTAATGATGGTAAAAAACCTAAGATATGTATAGTATACGGTATAATGCTCGTGTCAATTTTTGCTCAAAGCTGGTAGATCCCCAACCAAACAGAGATCTCTGTTTTCAGTATTCTCACCAACGCCAACGGCTGCTATAGGGACATAGCATTGTACCTCTTAAAGTTTTTGACGTGATAACGTCTAATAAATCGATGAACACCGGCTGCACACACGAAAAAGCATGACTCATTGTCACGTTCCGCCTGAGCCGAGTGTGCAAGCGAGAGCGCGGAACAAGCGATAGACAGGCACGATCGGCCTAAGCGTTCGGTTTGTGACGCATCTCTATCTCACTTCCACTCCATCGGCCGATGCGTCCGAATAGAAGGGAGACAGCAGCAGCACACAAGCTTTCATTGTGTACCAAGTAAATCAATTGTTAATAGCACATTGTTACTTGTAATTATTTTGTATAATTTAACTAAACAAATATTTGAATTAACGAGTGCAAAAAAATGTTAATTTATGGAAAAAAAAATAATTTTAATTACCTCCTGCTTTGTATTATACAAAATAATGATAATTCAGAAATAATAATTGAATTCAATTCATAAAAGTATGCTATTTTTCATCAATGTTTTCTTATGACGTTATCACGTAAAAATTATCGTCCGTAAACCGACTTTACAGACAGCCAAAAGTTTTTAATGGGAAATGTTCTTAGGACTATTATGTACACTTCTACATTAGGTACCCAAGTTAACGTGACTGTGTATTGAGATCATATTGTATATAATATATAAATGTGTAAACTAAAGACAGGATACATACGGCACATGGCATATGTTCTTACCAAAAGTTGGAATTTGAAATTCTGTTACAGCTAAAAAGTTTAGCGCTCGTATTAATATTCCTTCATTTTTCTATTCAATGTCACGCCCCGAGCGTTTCTTTACTTCAAGTCACGCGTTATGATCATACTTTTTTATATCAAAGACAAGAAATGGTTGAACAAAGATACAAGCCGATAGAACAAAACATACGCCCTTGTTAAACATAAACCGAAGAAAAAGCTCTCCCCCAATACCTCGCGAGAATTTTTCTATTAGATTAGGGGCTAAAAAAAGGAAAATATTATTAAGGCTTAGTATTTCGAACCTTTTGAGTTGCGAAAATTATTGTAATTTTAACTCTTCAAATGGGAAAACTGTTTTCTCTCAAGTATTGTAGAGGTTGGATTGCAGGAAATTAATCTTGTTTGTAAACAATACTCGTACATCAATATAATATTACACAAGTCAATATTACGGCTTTTATTCGAGTCAAAGTTTAATTTTTCTTAGCAAACAGCGCGTATAAAGTAATGAAAGTTTAGCAAAAAGGAAATTGCTCGCTGTTTTAAAATAAATTTTGATATTTCACATCGATATGCTTTATTTGGCTTTATTGTTCAGAAACATTTTGTACACTTTTTGATGGTATGTTTTGGCTTTTCTTATCTTTATTTTTCTGAGCACTCAACTGTTAATATTCGTTTTTATAATATCTCTTGCATTATGCATAAATGATAGGTCCTTGCCAATATCCAGTTTTTATTTATGGTGATAATTAGTATCCACGCAAATCATTTTCGTCTATTGTTTTTATTTTTAATTTGTTATTATATTATTTTTTTATTAGTGAACTCACTTTTTTTATATTACCTATTGTTACTTTCCCTTATCCGCACCCATTAGCACATAGGGCACATCATTGGTACACCAATTAATGATAACTTATTTCATGAATGAAAAAAACAACTAGTATTACCCTAATTTTATTCCTTTTCCGCCTCATAGCATAGTGGTACTGCATTTGGCTACCGTGCGTGAGGTCGCGGGTACGATTCCCGTAGGGGGTAAACGTGATATATTTATTAACATTTGATTTTCAGATTAATATTTCATGTGTGATACCTTGGACTGGCACTGAAGCGTAAGACTTATCATCATACCTTCACGTAATAAAAATGATCAAGATACACAGCACTTGGTGTACCGATGCAGTGCACCATTGGGTGCGGATAAGGAAAAATAGTAATAGTAGTAGTTATTCCTTTTAAAGTCTTCAATTTTATTTAAGTGTGCAAATAAGAACTTATCGAAAGAAGCAAAATTGGCAGTACACAACGGAGTTCTAGTACCAACCCTTATGTATGGTAGTGATGCGTGGTATTGAAAAAAGAAGGATGAAAGTAGACTGAATGCTGTTGAAATTCGATCTCTCGGGCGAATGTGTGGTAAGACTATGTATGATAAGTGTACAAATGTCGAAATTAGAGCAGAGTGCAAGGCTGAGATAAGCATTATCGACAAAATTAAGAAAGGGCTTTTACGATGGTTTGGTCATGTGGAGCGAATGAGTGATGAAAGAACGGCTAAAAGAAGCTTAAATTCAAGTGTGTTTGGATGTAGAAGCCGCGAAAGGCCAAAAAAGACATGACATGACCAGGTACGACAAGTAGGTACTTGAAGGTGGACATGTGAAAAGTCGGAATAATTGGCGTATGTGCATGAGAAGATGTATGAATGTAGAGGAAGCAAAGGAAGTCTTTCAGGACAGAGTGGTATGGCGTTCTATCCTCTCTGCCTACTCCTACTGGGAAATGGCGTGATGGTTAGTTAGTTAGCTAGTTTTTGTAAACAAATAATTTTTTTCAAGCATTCAAAAGAAAGTGAATTTAGAAATTTCATTATATGTATTATACTTAATATTGTGTGCATGTAAAAAACGCAAAGCTCTTAATTAGCAGTACAATGGTTTTTGGTGTAGTTTTAATACTGTAGGCTTGATATTCAAAGTCAATTCAAAGGGAAGATACTAGGAATATCCACATAAAATATCTCGTTTAAACCAAAGCGGATTCATCCCAGATTCCAGGCACCAGCATCCAAGCAGAGGAGCATATTTTCGCCATTTTCAGAATAAAAATACATCAACGGAACACCTACCCCACAATTTATGGGGTGTAACCGGAAGGAAGCTACTGCGGAGGAAATGCGAGTTTATTTACGGTTTCATTCAATAAATTAGTGGCAGTTACGTAAACAAATAGCCTGGATTCTGAATGTCACCAAAACTAACTTGTGAATAACTGCCAAAAGCCGAACTACGTCATAAATTCAACTAAACATGTTTCGCTTCCCAGGTGGAAGGAAACTGAAATATAATTTAATTTGGCTTATGATTTAAGCTCACCAATTGAATCTTTTAACTCAATCGATCAAATATCAAGAGCCGCGGGCATACCAAGACTAAAAAAAGTAGTGATTTTCCCTAAAAATATAAATGTAGGACCAATTTAGTGGGGAAACCGCGAAATGATGTTTTAATTTTTTTACGGAAAAATCTCATTATTACATGTAATGCTGTCATAATTTTCATTTAACCATTTATTGAATGGTACCCATTGTACATACTTATATTTTTGCCAAAAGTTACATTAATATACTTTATTTTCAAAGATCGGTTGAATCCATCAAAATATTATTTTGCTGTTTTCGAAAGCAGTTAAAGTAGTTCGAGTTGTTATGAAAACTCGGTAATTTCCAGATATCGTCAGTAAACAGCAGACGTTGTAATGTTACTTGTAGCTTAACTTGAAATAAAACTTTTTGTGAAATTGTTTTAGTATTCTTTAATTACTTCGCAGAGTCTTACGATTGGAAGGGAGAGAAATAAAAGGAGGAATTAAAAGTTACGTGGTCTCTCAATTAAAATCTTTTGATATAACTTTCATCAATTATTGAATTCGGGTAAATGAATATTTTGGAAACTTGTTCCCTTCCGAATTTATTTTGTTTGAAAATCTTTTCAACTCGATTTCAATTCAAATAAAAAGTATGCATTTCGGTAAAAATAAATCTTATTCGTTGATATTACAGGCAGATGTTTTTTGTTTACCAATATTCATCAATTTTTAATAAATACTAAGTTGAATATTTTTTACACTGATTATCGATATCTCAACAGAGATAGAGAAGCTTTGGAAATGAATATGAATTAGATATCAATAATGGTTGATATCAGTCCCAGTATGGGCATTGGGTAAATGTCTACAAGTATTTGAACACATTCAAAATGTTATTTTTTTTCAGTTATATATTTTTTGTTAATATTCTTAATTTTTATCTAATTTTCAGTGAAAAACTTTTTGTGGAAAAGCAAAATCATCAAACCATCATCTTTATATGAGAAACAATAATTATTGAAGGCGTTTGATAGCAGAGCATTATTAAACGATTTGTTACAGTGTGAAAATATATTATTTCTTGTGCCAGTCTAACACCCTAATCAATTAGTAGACATTTAAAGCTCAGTGATACTCGAATTTGAATTAAATACAATTATAATATAATCTTTCAGGGATTGATTGATTAATCGGAAAGTGGAAGGTGTTTAAAAAACTTATGTATAATGGGCAATGTTGACATAAAAATATTTTAACCATTGTTAAATTAAAATTAGTTAAATTTTAGTTCCTTCTACGCAACGTAGTTGTATTGTAAATAATTTATATCCTGCTTTCAAATGTTATAACTAAACTTCTAACTTATTAGTCCCGGACAGATTGGTTTTTATTCTTTAAAACAAATCAGTAAGTAAAATTAAGAAACGTATTGAAATAATTGATTTCTGTAATTGCGAGACATCCATTTAATCTACCAATTAACTTGAACTTTTCCTTAACTTTCTCTCACGCACGCGGTGAGGGAGGGTGAGGGTGGGGTCAAGGAGAAGACGAAGATGTTTTGGGTGACAATTTAATAAAATGAACCTTACTCACATAACAGGTGTAGAAGACGCCACTAGACAAAAATTTATCTCTGAAAACATTGGACAAAAACGTTCGATGGCAAAATTATAATTAATCTTATAACTGGTTTTACCTAACGTTGTTGGTACCTAATAACATTTTTTAAAAATTAGAAAATTTTCGTCAGAACTGCGGGACATGGACTTTACTTGGTAGTATGCGCGGGAGCTGGCGGGCGATCGTTTAGCTTGGAGGCAGTTTGTGGAATCCTAATGCTTCACATGGATGGCTGATATTGTGATGATTTACGTTTATTAAAAACTACATATATTTATTTTGAATAAAGTGTGAAAATTATTACTCCTCCATTATAGACGATCTCAAACGACCTACCCGTGTTCATATTGAAACGTAGATTTATTTAAAAATTCTATTTTTAATAGAAAATAAAACAGTTTTCTTCAAATTATCTAGAGTTGTCAAACTGAAATATTTAAACTTTTAATTTACCAGACAAAATCCAGTCCAATAATAGTATTTAAATAGTATCTTTGAATTAGACCCCGTGACATTTCGTTTTCATGTTTTTTAATAAATTTAAATAAATTAAACTTGTTTTTTGTTTTACTTTTATGTCTGGTAGATTTTATTTTCACTGTTAAAAAACAAATATTCATTCGTATTGCAAAATGGTATTTGGATAACAGTACTATTTTAATAATATTATCTACTGTCATCCGGCGAAGGCGTTTCGGCTGGCTAGGTCATATACTACGTATGCCTCCCGAGAGCCTTAACCATGCTTGCCTATTTTACAAGGCATATACCGTATGCTCAACAATCCACATAGGGAGCGGATATGGTATAATGAATAATGAAAATATCTTTACTAAAATATGGAGCTCGTCTTTTTAATTTGTTTAAATTCGTAATATCTAACTAACTAACTAACCATCACGCCATTTTCCCGTAACGGTAGGCAGAGAGGATAGAACGCCATACCACTGTGTCCTGACAGACTTTCTTTACTTTCCTCTACATTCATACATCTTCTCATGCACATATGCCGATTATTCCGACTTTTCACATGTCCACTTTGTACTTGTTGTACTTGGTCATGCCATGTCTTTCTCGGCCTTCCGTGGCTTCTTCATCCAGGCACACTTGCATTTAAACTTATTTTAGCCGTTCTTTCATCACTCATTCACTTCACATGACCAAACCATCGTAAAAGCCCTGTCTTAATTTTGTCGATAATGCTTATCTCAGCCTTGCACTCTGCTCTAATTTCGACATTTGTACACCTATTATACATAGTCTTACCACACATTCGCCTGAGAGATCGCATTTCAACAGCATTTAGTCTACTTTCATCCTTCTTTTTCCAACACCACCCTTCACTACCATACATAAGGGTAAGTATCTATTTCACCTAAATATTACATGCGGAATTTGCAAATTTAGTACTACCGTTAAATATTTGTATTAAATTTATGTTATCAATCTTCCCTTCCGTGACAATTTTCAAATGAAAAAAGAAACATTTGCGTTTTTATGATTTGAATTTGAAATTAGTAAGAAACAAGTTGTGGTGGAGTTGGATTTGAACCGCGACTCTCACAACTGGACTACAAACCGGTACGTATACGTATGTACTATATGTATATAAGACAATATGTTGCTCTGTAAAACAAAAAAATCATATTTAAAGTCTTTTGCAGTCTCACTACATTATTATTCTGATTCTATAGTAACCTAGATTATATCTCTCTGTTTTACCAACCATGTTGACTGCCATCTGTTGATAAATCAGTGGCCCTGTACTTAAGTACCTACTCCATAGATGGCGCTGAAGAAACACAAGTATTTCTTTACATGTAAATAAAACAAGCACTCAAACCTTAATTTCTTTTTACCGATCTTTTCTTTCTACTAGGTTAAACCAAACTTGGTACATAAAATTGAAGTATTTTTTTTCAATCAATTAAAACTGGGAGTGTATAAGGTACTTAGCAATAAATACTTAAACATATTGATAAAACAAGCTTCTTCTAGACTGAAGTAAAACGCCTTGGGGTTCTATTCTTTGGGTGTGTCATCAAATATTTTGATAAGAATTTCATACATTTTTATATAAATCCAACAACGTATCCACATGAGACCCTAAAGTGATGAACGTAAGAACGTAAAATGAGAATTTACACACGTACAAGACGTAAACGTAAATTTATAGCGCACCCACAGAAAATATGCTTCCTACCATCAAAGGCTTGATAACATTAATTTTTAACAATCTTGCGTAACACACTTCTATATTTATACCAACTTTCTCGTAGGCTCCATTTGAAAAGCTTTTTCAACTTAAACGCTTTTTGCCTTTAACAGGTTTACTAAAAGTGTTATTTTTGCATTGTGGTGAATTATTACGTGGATATATATTTTTTTATTCATATTAACATTGTACATGTAAAAAAAATATTTTTTAAATACGAAAGTATGTATTTTGATATTTACAAAGTAGGTAGATAAGAAAATTTAACATCGTAGTACCTATGAAGAAAATAAATAAACCTTAGAATACAAAAGTACAAGTACAAGTTTTGATAAGTCTGGTTCAATTTTAAATTAATTATAGAAAAATAATTTATTCTTTCAACTATTCAAATTGTCTATTTTATACTGTATTTATTAGCACAAATGTGGATTCGTGAAATAGGTGAGTTTAAAACCTTGTTTGTATATAAGTAGGTGGATCCGCCACGATGAGAACTCTCTGGTAACTTCGTCCGAACGAGGAGCGGAATATGGAAGGACTTACCAGAGCTGAACTCAACAGGGGCGGGAAGTGACGATGAAGAACCACCAGGAAGGGCAAAGTATCCTGGAATACCCTGGAAACACCACGTAACCCTCGGGCTACCATACATGAGGTCGTGAACTCGATTCTAGGAGTCTAGTCAGTACGAAATATGAATGAAAAATATTTTAAATGTCTTACCTTAGAATGGTGCCAAAGCCTCTATGTAACAAATTACCAAGATCCACTGCACTTGGTGTACAAAAAAAGAAGCTTTGTAAAAAACAATATTTTGCGCCATTTCTCGGTGTACTCTCTGGTAACTTCGTCCGAACGAGGATCAGATTATGGAAGGACTTACCAGAGCTGGACTCAACAGGGGCGGGAAATGACGATGAAGGACCACCAGGAAGAGCGAAGTATCCTGGAATACCCTGGAAACACCACGTTGAACTGACGCGGTGGGACACACACGAGGGGCACAGCGCACACTATAACTCACTTTCACCGAGGGGGATTCGGGAATTGGTTTTTGGGAAACTTGGAGATGGTGGCAAGTATTACGAGGGGATTTTGGTGGAAAAAAACGAAGGAAGATCAGGTATTGGAGTTCACGAGAAGGATGGATGTTGCGAGGTTAGAGTTGTTGCTGCGCTGAGCGGTTTTTCGAGTCTAAATCGGTGTTGGAAAACAGGTGACAAATTGATCGGAATGGATGAAGGTAGGGAATAAATTTTGGAAGGAATCCGAACTACCTATCATCTGAGAGTGCCATAAATGGCCAAACCAGTAGGTATTTACCAACAAAAAGGGCGGTTTGTCTTTTAATTTTATTTATTTATTGTTTATTACAGTTTTGCTTTATATTTTTATCTTAAATAAATGCATTCCTCACTGGGGGACCCCGTGCCGAGGAGAGCATTTCACAGATTTAATGTTTTTTTTACTACTCAATAATACTACTCAATACTCTTAACTTATTTTGATGAAATTCACAAAAGTCGAAATCTGAGTTAAAATTGTTCATATTGTTGATCTTTCTCCTATTTTCTAAACATTATTTATTCTGTTGGTTTGGAATAAAAACGTTTATTTTTTTATTTTATTATTGTTTGATTTGTCATTTAATAATATTTTTATTTAAGTAATTTAAATCATGTTTGTTTAGATTGTGCTAGGAATACCGATGTTACTTACAGTCTTAAACCAGCCAAAGTTTTCAGGCATCCATTTTGAGATCACGAACCCTGACAGAAGAACACGTTGTTTTGTTTTCTGAAACTCGGGCTCTGTAAACAGTTAGCAATGGCCGAGTATTACTATAATAAACATTTCCAGACTCACGCTACAAGACTACATCACAAGTTTCTCGTTTCCCCAAAGTGTGCAGATAAACTTTGCCCGTGATGGTTGATCTCAAGTGACGTTACAAACGTGCATAACAAGTGAACGAACGCCTGTAGCGCCTTCAGTTTAGATGAGAACCCCTTGAATTAATAAGTGTAATGAACGATCCTGGGTTCATTGTTTATGGTGCTTCATTAATTTAACAAAAAAAGCAAAATCGCTGTTTTTAATTAATTGGTGTGTTCTTGTTTAGTGATGCGGCGAAGCGAATTTTTGTCGACTTTAATTTGAACCACGAGAGCTGCTGATGCGAGAAAGAAATTTGATTATCGAATGAAGGCGAGAGAAGGACGCAGAACGAAATCCAGCTCCCAGGTGATGCTAGGAGACCCACACCAATCAATCCAATATAAATTTCCACTACCTTGGTTAGGATGGATGATGGAACAGGAAGATCGTCTGGGCTGCAACTCACTTCATTTAATCACAAAACAGAACGGAACACAAGATTTAGAATGAACACAATGACATTGGATGATTTGTTTGAAAGAGTTCGAAAGTTGAATATAGATGCGGTTTTTATTATAAGATGCGTTTGCGAAACGAGGCGTGCGGTTTGACGGATGCGAATTAAATGTTACATATAATTTTTGAGTCTACCCGCGATGATGCAAAAGATAGTACCACAGACAATGTTGGATTTTTGGTAGAGGAAGGCATAGACAAAAGGAATATGGGAGTAGGAATCAAGGATTTACTGGGGCAACTTGTCACAAGAATGAATTGTATAAAATCATCCCAGCAAGCTCTGAGAAACCAAAACTCGGCCAAAACATTTAGAAAATACCTCTTTCCATGTTGAGTTTTTCAGGACAACGTAAAACGAAGTATTACTACTGCGATAGACATAATATTTTATGCAAAGTTACATGTAACTTACCTTAAAAAATGTCGAAATTAGAGCAGAGTTTGCCTTGCGGCTGAGATAAGCATTATCGACAAAATTAAGAAGGGGCTTTTACGATGGTTTGGTCATGTGGAGCGAATGAGTGATGAAAGAACGGGTAATAGAAGTTTAAATGCAAGTATGCCTGGATGTAGAAGCCGCGGAAGGCCGAGAAAGACATGGCATGACCAAGTACGTTAAGTACTTGAATGTGGTCATGTGAAAAGTCGGAATAATCGGCGTATGTGCATGAGAAGATGTATGAATGTAGAGGAAGCAAAGGAAGTCTGTCAGGACAGAGTGGTATGGCGTTCTATCCTCTCTGCCTATCCCTACGGGGAAATGGCGTGATGGTTAGTTAGTTAGTTAGTTAGTTAAAAAATGATTTAATATATACTACCAATGACAACTTCAACTGTCCCAACCCCATCTCGGATTCGTATGTCAAGTATGTCAGATATACATACAAATATGTCAAGTAAATTAATAAATGCGGATTTAAACAACTTAAATATCGTTACATAAAAACGTTTTTGATATGGCGCAAAATGGTTCGTAAATGCAAGAAAAAAAAATAGTTTCGTCTTTTTGGGGCACCTAAATTTACCAGCACCCTTAATTTACTTGTAATATGCCGTCGCGTTTTATTCATAATTATTTTTCGATTAAAACATCATTTAAATTTACTAAGTGCCCTTAGTTAACCTAAATAACGCTGAAAATGAATAACTCGTGTACGTATGTCAGTGCTAAGTCAAATTAATCATAAAATCATTTCCTCAACAAATAAAGTGTGTAATGAAAGGCCGATAAGTGGCCTAATAACTCATTTCACATTTCTATATTGAAATCAAATCCATCCTGAAATGTTATTAGACGTATTCTGGGTTTATTATGGATGATAAAAATGTGATTAAAAATGTCAATCTGCGAGGTGGACAGAACCACATTTCTGCTAAAAGATTTACAAAGAAAAATAATTGGATTTGATATTAATAATTTGCGAACGAGTTGTATTTTCAATTTAATTCAATCTTCAATTTAAATCATTCAGGAAAAATAATCGTCTTTGAAATTGAATAGAAACGATCCGCGTGAGTCCGTATTGCAAGTAGCTCGGTAGAGATGCGCATTACAGTGCACTGTGTTCCAATATCCATCCCCTGATGGCGTTTCATCCCCCTTAACTCGCCTTTAGCGGGTCTTTAAGACATTCTCTTACAGTAGGTTTAGAGGTTCCGTTACCGTTGGTCTTTAAAAGATTCCAGGTTTAAAGGTTTTTCGGAATTCCGAGAATTTTCAAAGATTGTTTCAAAATTGCAAACTAGATCATTTTTTGCACTCGACGACTGCTCTTTAACCTGATAAAAAATGATTGTATTTTAAAATCAAATACTTTACTTTTCGTAAGAGCTAAAAGTGCAAATAAAAAACGTAGATCCTCGATTTTTTTTCCGTTATCCATTTTATTATAGCACGTTATTATTTTATCTTTCCTTTGTTATTTTCTCCCCTTATTTCTCTTTAAATACATACCAATCTACAATGTACATAACTTTTAACTTTTAACTAATCTTAATAAATTTACAACATACTTCTTTCTACACATAGATAATCATAGGTATTCTACGTTGTCCTTTTAAAAAAAAAATACTGAAATTTTTGATTTATTTTGCTTTTATTATAAAATATGCTGCAAATGAAAATCAGATCGTGGTAACACAAAATCGGTTTTGAAATGAGGTATTTTTAATTATTTTTAAACAGCCTTGATTGCTACTTAATGCACTTTTTTAAAAAGTCAAAGTTACAGAAAGCTCTGTTGAATAAGTGAAATATTCAATACGTTTATTAAACGTCTATTTCAGGGGAATAGCTAAGTATAAATTTACCATAGTGAAATGGTCGACGATCGAGATCTGCTATCAAATAAAGGAGTGCAATGGGAAATAAAGCTTTAACTTCCACCTGCTAGTATTGGATAGGTGTTTCAATAAAATGGGATTTAGTTCCCCCATAAACCACGCAGTGTAGTCCACCTCTAGTCCATAGAAACCCCACCGTTCTAACTCAACATTCCGGAGGAAAAATTAAATTAAACACTATTCAGAACCCCCCTACCGCACCCCACCGCATGTTGACCCATATAAGCTAGGAGATGTAAATAACAACACAAATTGTGTTGTGCTAACATCCTCCTACAACTAACGTATTAGTTTACTTGCTAAAAGTTTATTAATTTAGACGAATATATTTTTAACAACATTCTGAACGAGTCTAAAGCTTTGTTAATCATTTATGAATAATACTAGATTTTACTCACTCTAATGGAGTTCTGGTACCAACCCTAATATATGGCAGTGAAGCGTGGTGTTGAAAAAAGAAGGACGAAAGTAGATTGAATGCATGCATGAAAGTAAGTTGAAATGCGATCTCTCAGGCGAATGTGTGTTAAGACTATGTATGATAGGTGTACAAATGTCGAAATTGTTTGACGAAATTGTGAACGAAATGAAAAATGTGATGGTTAGTTAGTTAATTACCTAAATGAGCCTAGAAGATGTAAATAGTAATATAAAACCTGCACCAAAGTGCTAAAAATCTCACATAAATCATTGCTTTTCATGAAATGCATTTTGGTGGTTTTCAGCCGCAGTTTGCTGCATTTAAAATTGCAACTTATATAAATACTGAAATAAAATAATAAATAACGATAATTTAAAGATGGGACGTTCTGGCTCTCAGGTACAGCATTTCTCTCTACTAAACTCTTCTTATTACTTTCAAATTCTTGATGGACCCTTGTAAACTTTTTGGGAATATATTTTTAAACCAATTGTACTTAATTATTAATCATGACAGAGCTACCCAATAAATTAATTACAAGTAACAATGTGCTATTAACAATTAACGAATGGAAGAGAGATAGATGCGTCACAAACCGAACGCTTGGGCCGATCGTGCCTCTCTATCGCTTGTTCCGCGCTCTCGCTTGCACACTTGGCTCAGGCGGAACGTGACAATGAGTCATGCTTTTTCGTGTGTGCAGCCGGCGTTCATCGATTTATTAGACGTTATCACGTCAAAAATAAAAATAAAAGAATAGAAATAAGAATAAAAGTAAATCACCGTACAGAATTGTGATTTGTTTTGTAATGAAAAGTAGTAAGTACTTGTAATAAGTCCTTGGGTATTTTCCCAGTGTCATTTACCTTGGTAATATCTTTGTCAAAATTAATTCTTGGAACTTTCGTCTCAAATCTTTTCTCAATCTCTATCATTCCTTTCGCTTTACTCACTGTACATTGATAATACTTTCAATTACGTTTTCATTTTCTTCGCTCGTTTTCAAGCGCTTTAATATTAATTTAAAATCAAATGTAAAGCACTCTTGTATTTTTTTAAACATTTAAATAAAAATGTGCTGTATTTAAGAATAAATTGAATATTTAATTATAGTGTATGCAGGTCAAGTGGAGAATGAATGATGAACGAACGGCTTGAACATATGATGCCAGTGTGCCTGGGTGCAAAAGTTGAGGAAGGCCTAAAAAGACATGGTGTGATCATCAAATACTTGAAAAAGGTCATTTGAAAAGTCGGAATAATCGATGTGCGTGCACGACAAGATTTATGAATGTGGAGGAGCGAAGGAAGTGTGCCAAGACAGAGTGGTATGGCGTTATATCCTCTCTGTCCTCGGAGAAATGGCGTGGTGGTTAATTAGTTATTTTATTAAAATACTATTTCACTTTCCCTTTTTTACGATAATTTCTTTCAAAAACTGCTAACTAAATAGCTACCAGGCACCGAATAAAGTATTCTACCAGGTTTCTGTTTTTTATAGCGTCGTTTACTCCATATTTCTTACATTTCATGCTCAGGCGCCAAAAAAAATATAGAATTGTAAGGTATAATGAAGTATTTTCAACCCAAATAAAATGCATCATATTCATGCTTTAATAAAGTGTATAATTATTAACAGCCTATATTTTTATAGCGAAAACATACTGAAAAATTTGAACACGCCTAAAATGTTGTATAAAATTCCTGGTCTAAATATAAGTAAAATAAATCACATCTGCAGGCGATTACTAGTAATTAATTTAACTCGGTCAGAGTCTTAGTTACAAAAATGAAGTAATTTGCTAAATAAATACATAGCTTCAATATCAATGCAATCATAGATGGAGCTAGTTACGCGCTGGTGAATGGTTTTCGATTTGTAACATATATACAAAACAAAAATGTTACCTGGTGTGGATATTCGCTAATAAGCGGAATGGGAATGTTGTAGTACATAAAGTGGCCACTTAACTCAGCCAATGACAGGTCATAAGCCCTGTAAACGCTCGAATATCCATATTCCTGAATTTGATAGAATTCTACCTCATCTCTGTAGGGATATAAAATGAAATATACTGAAAAATTATTTTTTTAGGTATTTCAACTAATTATTGTTCGAGGTTGTTAAGTTATTACACAAATAAATTTAATACACAATTTCATACAATATAACATTAGGATGTTTAAATAACTAGCTTGTGCTGGCATTAAAATTTAGTGTGTAATTTATTTTATGATTACGTATTTATCACGCCTCTGCCTGGAACTTATTTTGATGAATATTGCTGGTTTGGGTACCCCGGAGTTATTATTGTAATTTGGGTTTGGTATATCTTGGGTGAAACATAACGTAGGTATGCGGTAAATACGCCATTAGGATATGTCAGTTACGCTTGAGCAAAACTCTCTTTGTGTGGTCAGAATTGTGTATCAAGGACTGGTCCTTCCTTACAGCCCGTAAAATCCTAATACATTACGGACGTTGAGTAAAAATATCGAACCTTAAGAAAGGAGCCTGTACTATTTAAGTGAAGCCACCACGGATTAACGAATCTTTGGGAATCTAACGATGCCATATAAGATAACCCTTGCGGAATAATGGCCAAGACGCTGGACTCGGCACGGAGGTTTTGGGTTTAATTCAAATATTATTAATCTCAAGCCTTTCGTCAAAATTTACAACATATTCAGCTTACACTATAAGCGTGTCTAGCCTAGATAATGTATTGAAAGAGTAAAATACAAGTAAAAAGGCGAGTTTAGGCGTTGTTCAAACTGCTCGAACAGGCGTCAGTGTCGAAAATACAAATATGTTGACTCTTGTACAAGCAAAAAGAAAATTCATTTAAAAAATACGTAAATAGGTATATACATAATTATTTATTAAAAAAATATATTTATGAACATACTATTACTTACATTTTTAATTATAATATTTTCAAATTTATTTGCGTGATTTTTATTCAATGATTACGAAATGTATAAATATTATGAAGGGCGAATCGGACGTTATAATGTACTGGTTAATGTGGGCAACAGTCCCTTATAAAAATATACTCTCTGCCCTTAAAGGGTTATCAGGAAATACCTTTATGTTAATGTAGTTTTTCCGGGGGCAAACCGACTCAGTAGATTATGTAAATACCCATCCTTGTCTTCATAAAACAAATCCTTTATACGTAATGCGCTTCTCATATCTCATAGAATTTCTATAATTTCTATCCCCTAGAGTCTAGGGCCTAGACACATACAAAGTGAGGTCAAAGAAAGCCATTCATTTGACTTATTTTTCGGTATAAGGGTGATTTAATCATTATTTAATTTCAAGCGCGTGTACGGAGAGAGTACATTAATTTATAAAACCCTAAAATAATTATAACTGAGGAGAAAAATTACCTACAAAGTTTTGGAAAAGGTGCAATTAGTATTTGGAGACAAATTGCCAAACTTAATGATTCAGCCTAGTTTTATGGTGTAGGTACCTACGTTAATCATAAATTCGAACATTTTACTCAGAGCGTCGTAAAATTGATTTTAGTTTCCCTCTTAAAACCTTTAGAGCGAAATGAAAATATCTTTTACATTTACATTTTCAGGAAATCTTTTCCGTACCCACATTTTTTCTGGATAACTGGATTTCTTTAAGCTTGCTTTTTCAAGCTAAAATTCTTCTCCTAAGGGTGGCCTAGCCGTGAAATCTTTTGAAATATCTATCTAGAAGATTTGTGATAGCACCAACAACAGGGTGGTCATATTTCATGTTGCAACTCTATCGAAATTCCTTTCAAACACTCTTCGTGCAAACTAAGATCTCTAATACTTTATTGAACACGCTAAATCTTCTCTCTAGTATCCACTAACTCTAATAAATTGGTTCTTAATCTGATCAAACATTGTCACCTTGCCATCTTAAACTTTTTTCTAAGAATGAAAGTGCAACAGTGAAAGAAATCTTATAAATTTTAGAAGAAACGAGTAACTTATAGTAAGTAAGTACCTACAAATTTGTCGTATGGAATAATAAAAAAGCACTTCTAAGCGTTTTTAGTATTTGTATTTATTTCTCTCCAATCACATTTCACCTGTTATCAAATAGGTAAAATTCGACGTGTAGCAATTCTAATATGTCAAATCCATTGTTTTCGAAAATATATTAATAATCCTACTAGGTACACAATAAAGAAGAAGCACCCAAATTTAATATAAACTACTGTTTTTCGCCGTATTTATATGTTCCAATTCACGAATAAAATAAACGAATTAAGAAATTTCTGTAAGATAAAGTAACAAAACAGATTGCTTGAAAATTTCACTAAGTTAAAGTAATGTTTTTTCTTCCTTATTCGGCATTTTTGTCCTTATATTATCATAATACATTATTAGGTAGATACTTAGATACTATGAATGATACTGAATAGAGGGAAGTGGAATTGTAGGTACCGTTATTTATTGTAGAATTATTGGAAAACCGATTAGGTAGGGGAAGTAAACGTAACAAACCCCTTTCTCTACAGCCTTCACAATAAATAAAATAATATTGTAATTAGTCGAAGGAGCCAAAAAACAAAGTGAAACTTTACCAGTCTAAAGCTCTCCCATTTTACAAAGTTTTTAAATAAATTTTTGTGTTTATTTTCAGCACTTAGATTAAAATTACTGGCATTTTTTAATATGCTCAGTTTGATATTCTGTTAACAACCGTTAGTCTTATTTTTAAGTAATATAATCAAAATCACAAGTTAAGTACACTTTGTTCACATCAAAAAGTATCTTGTCATTTTGTATACGTAAGCTATTTATAGTAAGTTAAGGTTTAATATAGTAAAATAAGTAAATTAGTTTTAAGATCTGTTGTTTAGACAAATATTTAAATTAAAATTTATGGTTCCTTACCTTCTTGTTGATATACCTTGTTCTCTCGGGATAATCATTTATAAGATATGGCATCACTGCTTGGAGGGCACACATGTGCAACTAACCATCACTAAAGTTTAAAACGTTCAAAATGCCCTTGCCAAATTTAATTGTACCACAAAATATATTTAGTCAAAGAACATAATGGTTACCAATAATGTTTAAACTATTATAATTGTGGGATTAACTGTGCGAGTAGAATCCATTTATGTCGACTTATTATGAATTAAAAAATTATTTTTACACATAAAAGATTGGTTATACAGATAGTCGAACTTTTTTATATTGAAATCACATATTTTATTAAAAATTTGATCATCCTTAAGTAATTGTTTCCTATTTCTATTCCTCTTTTTTATATAACTGTAAACTTTAAAAAGATTTCTGTAACTTTTGATGTTGAATATTCTACGATAAATTTATATTTTTTGTTAATTGGCACCCATGATAAACGCTAAATTTCGGTTTATCGAGACGGCACATATTTTTTGTCTAATGTTAAGTTCTTTTTTCTTAATAATAATAAAAAATATTAATAAATTACATTTTGTCATTATTTCCATAAAATCGTGGCCTAGAATCAGTTCTATGACTCATAAAAATACGAATTTGGGCTTCCATATAATTCTAATTAAATAAAAAGCGTCTGAAATATCAGTTATAAGTAGTACAATAAAATTGCACACAGTATACAGGGATATTGATTCTATGATTAAATAGCAACGAATATTTATGATTAGACCTTTGGAAAATAAGACATCTCATCAATACATCATCAGGACCATTCAGAACTCTTCCGAATATAATTATTTATCAAAACCCAATAATAAATCATATATTTCCAGAAAAAGAAACAAATTTAAGTATAAATGAAACAATACAGAGTTGTTTGTAATAATGATTTGATTTGATGTGGGTAGTCGTTTGTGCCTCAGACAGTTTTTGATTCATATTTTTTAATCCGCTGATTTAGTAAACATGCTTAACATACTTAACTCTAGCCCTGCAGTGATGTAACTCGCGTTGCAAAATCTTACTAAATAATTAATATCTCCTTAAATAATCCAAGTATAACAAACCTTTTTACACCGGAAAATAAATAATTTATCATCATCATCATCATCATACCATATCCGCTCCCTATGTGGAGCATATGGAATCCACAAACTGCCTCCAGGCCAAGCGATCGGCCGCCGGCTCCCGTGCATCCTCCCAAGTCAAGTCCACGTCCCGCAGGTCTTACGCAAACTGCCGACGAATTGTCAACAGTGGACGACCAGGACGCCGAGAACCTGATGCCTTGTAAAATAGACAAGCATGGTTAAGGCTATCGGGAGGCATACGTAGTATATGGCCTAGCCAGCCGAAACGCTTTCGCCGGATGACAGTAGATACCAAGGGTTGCTGTGCCCGTTGCCTCACCTCTGTGTTTCTTACAAAGTCAAACCACCGCACACCTAAAATTCTTCTATGACACCTATTCTCAAAACTCAGAAGTCTGCTGTCTTGGGCCCTGGTTAGGTGCCACGATTCACAGCCATAGAGGAGAACAGGTGTGATGCAGGAGTTATAAAGGCGGGATTTTGTTTTAAACCGAGTAAATATCCGATCTCCAGACAGATTTCATACTTTCATCTAATATTTTATAAATATAAAAATTGTAGGTAACAGAAATTTCATACGAACATCGTGTATTTTGCAGTAAACAGAGGACTTAATGATTTTTTAAATGGGTTTTTCAGCTTTAAAAAAATATGAAAATGAGTTATTATGACAGACAGAGATACTAACACACTGATAACAAAAATATATGAAAAATACAATTGTTAAAAGTCATGAATCTACATTTTGCAAGGGTAACTCGAGGTAACATCACTGGATGCCGTGGATTGTTTCACAATGGATCGTTAACACAGTACTTTAAGGGTTAATATAATATCTACCTCTTAATAGACTGGCATTGAAGATTAATGCTAATTCTATATCTGATCCACGAAAAACAGTTACACCAAAATTCTTGACTTAATACATAACAATATCGTTCAGCATCCTAATAAAAGTGTTTCTACGTTAAATGATTCTTCATCTGTAAAATTCATTTTTTTTCTTTTTTCTTTTTTTTGTATGAAAAAAGAAATCTATGCAATTTTATGATATTTGCACATTATTTCTAAAATTTTGATTTCTGGATTCGTAATAACTACAATCCTTTTTTTAACAAAGCAACGAATAAATTATTGACCAATGGGCCACGCTCCAATATTTTTAAATTCCGTAATTTTTTATAAAAAAAAGTAATGATTTTTTGAAAATTTTCTGTGAAAAATAAAAATAATAAAATTCAAAGGATTCCTCGTAAAAAAATATTAAAAAACGGAGATAAAAAAAACAGGGCAAATTCTAGGTAAAATGGCACTTCCGTGATAACGTTCATAAAATCAATACAATACAATAAGTGGTTTGATCAACTAAGTGTCAGCTAAACAAACTGTTTCCTTGAAAAATTGACAGTTAACTAACTTCAGACTTATTACGTGTAGAATGACATTCTAAAATAATTTTTGCATTTAAGAACATAAAATAATTTTGCAGATGTAAATCAAGAAGTAGGTTATGTTTACCAAATTTCCCAGATGTAAAAGAACTTTCCCACTATCATAAAAATGAACGTTTGTCTGAAAAATGTACGCAGTTTGTATCGTTTTTTTAGAAATATTATCGTAGTGGTTACGTTGTATAAAGCTATTTCCTGTTTATGGGATTCACGGCGGAGGGATGCTTTAAAAGCACCCGTCTCCTAAGCGCACAAAAAGAGTCGTACTTAATATATATAGTTGATGCGTTGAACCAGAGAAGTATCTATGTACTTTTTTGCTGTTTTAGGCGCTACTTACATCAAAACTTGGTTAAAATGCCTCGAAATTTGATAGACGCATAATACCTAAATAACGACCCGTTTTGGCGGGAAATCGCGATTACGGTATTTTAAAAATTAATTACTTACGGACATAATATGAATTTAAAAAATCAAAAAAAAAAATTCATAAAATAAAATATAAATCACCAAAAAAATTATCTAAAAAAAAGTTTTTTGAAAAAAAATTTACCCGTTCCCATCAATATTTGTTGAATAGTTATTGGAAAAAAACTATTCGTTCTCAGTGTAGTAGTTATATCAATAAGTGAGTAGTGTTTAGGGCAGTACAAATTAAAATAATACCCTCATGAATTCGTACTCCACTACTCTTTAGAGTACACCAGACAACAGCTTAGCGGGAACCATAATAAATAATAAACAGATAAATGTTTTGTATTATTGTTCTTCATCGAATCCAAAACACTCCATTATTCGGTAAATTATAAATTACCTTTACATGAACGAAACGCTTCGTGTTGGTAACAACATATTGTCATGTTACTCGCAAGTTGTATGGATTAGTTTACATTTATCACTCACACCAAAATAATCCGATCATTGAAATGACTGTCATTCTAGGTAAAAATGCCTAAGCACCATAGTTGAATTTAAATTTTCATCGCATTTTTCCTGTTCACGTGATGAATATTTGATTTTTTTTTGGTTGACGATAAAATATCACCGGTTCCAAAGACCCCGTGAATAATGATAAAAGTTTATTTTGTTGATTGATTTGGCATTCACTTTGTAACACTTCATAATGAATTATGATTAAATAAAACGATGTTATGTGTTACTATTAATTGGTTTATTTCTATAAAAATAGAATTTACCTACACTACATGGTTTCGGGAGTAACCCAGTACATCAACTGCCACCACATAGCAAGCCAAATAATTATCAAACTTTTTTTTAAACCTTCTTAGTATTTTACCATCACCACTGTCCCAAGATGTGTTTTTTCTATTTTTTCTATTACTTCTATGTATCAATATTTATGTTACCTTTGTGTCTAGATTCTTAAGTATTGCAATCTAATTTTAATTATCCAAATTAAAACCTACTCAATCATTACGGGTGTGTCTAACCTTAGATCAAGCGCGACATCCGGTGAATAATGGATCATGTGAAGATTAATTTGCCCTTACAAAAGTGGTCCTTCCTATCCTTTATCTGACTGAAAACTGGACTGGTTTCTGCGAAAATGGTTATCATCCAGAGAATAAGACAATCAATAAGATAAAAGTTCTTTAAACATGTCGAAAGATAACATATAGATTGAGGAATTACGAGTATTACGTAGAATTTGTTGAAGATCCTGGTTTTATACATGACAAAATATGATAAAAAGAACTTATGATATAGCTAGCTTTTCTGAATAAAAAGATAAATTCTCGTCCTGATGTTATGTGTAAAACGTCGAAAATAACTAGATGACATTGATTAAAATGTTAGATAATTATTAAAATTAGAAATCTTTGCACCTCTATGATGTTGCGAATCGTGGAATCTTTGTAAGAAAGGATATTTTTCAAGAAGAGCAAAAGCGGTTGTAGTTTGAATTTGGAATCGAAATGTGTCGATAGAAGAATTTTAGTAACCGACGATCTGACTCAGAATTTGTAAGATACCCAACTAAAGACAGAGGATTCGGTGAATACAGACTAACCTGTTTTATCTACTGTCATTTAACGTATAAGGTAAGAGAGATAGCGGCATATGCTTTTAAAATCAAAAAACCAAATATGTCACTCACATGAAGAGCCATAGCCTGTGTTTTCCTATTAGTAAACATGAAGATCATAGCTCTCAGTCGTCCTGGTATAGAACATGATACAATTCGCAACAGTGCAGAGTCAGAGTTGCGGGACGTAACATTCCGACTTAAAAGGATACTGTTAGGAGCCGAACAATCGCTTGCGCCTAGAGAAGTTATGAGCAGACATCCCAATAGGGATCGGATAAGGTATAAAGATAAGTGATATCAAAAGTCTAAGGACAGACGCATTTAATCATTTAACGACATCTTTCGGTGAAAACACGTATATTATAGAATAAACCATGGATGTGTAACAAAAATTTTAATGATTTGTTAACTTACATAAATAGTTTATTTTGTCAAAGTTTTCATGGCGTCCACGATTTCATAATATTGTTAATCATGGTGCTATACTCGCTGCATTTACTGAACGTGTACTTACATATATAACAAAACGTATCTAATAAGCCATAAATTTACAAACTCTTGGCTCTGCGATAAAATTAAAGTCGGGTGAAGTGAATGTCTCGTATATTGTACCCTAAAAAAAACAGCTGAACTACAGCCAATCCTGTATTCAGACATTCAGTTGGCCGAGAACTGCAACCGTCCCCGCATTGAAACGTCAAGAAAACACCATCCTCTCTAATCGATAGAGTTTTTTTATTCACGTAACTAAATCGAAATATATCATACTTTCGTGCGATATAGAAATGTTCATGGAATCTGGATTAAGCAAGAAGTATGCAAGGAAAGATATGGTCAATGCGTTTCGTACATCCCAGTGGCATTCGGGAAAATGGCGATATGTTTTTAAATTCTGTATAAAAAAACTTACGGTTTGTAATGCAGTAAGAATACTCAGGCTACATTTTAAGTATTTTCATCATCAAAAAAATCATAACCAATAAAATCCGAAAATACCTTATTATTTTAGCATAAGTAAAATAAACGCTGGTGCATCCAGTTCACAATACGTCGCTTGTTATAGTATTGTAATCCATTGTTTATGAATATCAACCCCACTTTCCACGATTGGTTCCTAGTTCAAACTTGCCGAGTTAGGGTTCATAAAATAAAAAGTATTAATGCAAACATTTTATTTTTTTCAATTTATTGCTCTAATTTGAATCAGAAGTACATTATTATATTTGATAGGACTCTGGAAAGTAGTACTCGAAAGTAATTCATTAACGAGGCCATTTTTTAAACAAATGGTTTAATCGATGGTTATCCTAATTTAATTATACATTCATCATTTGTACAATAAATGTTGGTACTAATAAATTGTTATCATGCTTTCGATTTTCGGCTCAATTGTATATTTTTTTAATATATATTAATTTACACGGTTTTTTACTATGATTTACTATATGATTCATAATAATTGTATATACCGTTTGTACAGTATGTAATTGTACTTAGGTTTTACGTAAAAAATAAGATTATTTGGACTTACAAATAACATACCTGCATTTCAACACTTATATGCATTACATATTATATATATATATAAACTTAATATGACTCACTAATTTAATTAAATAGACAGTAAAAAGTTTCACGAGCGAGTTACCTTGGAATCTTATGAAAGATAATACGGATCATGAAAGTTTCAAGCCATGTAATATATACATGGACTATTTGCATGTTTGATTCCAAGTGCGAGGGCACCATCTTGGCACTAATTTGGTTAACCACGTGTAAGTAGTAAATCGCTTAGCGATCAATATTTTGTACCATGAGCTCTTACGACTGAGGTGATCATTGATATTCTCAGAAGACGTCCAAACGTCTAAAATCGGTCATTCATGTTTATTTTCAAATTTGCAAGAAAACTTTCATTTCATCCGAGTCTCCCTAAGGAGTTTTTTCAATAAACTCTATTTAGGGACAAAACTAAAAACAACAGAATAATTTTATTCTACTTCGCACTGAAATCGCTTAGATCACAAAATAAACACAATATATTGCAAAAAAACAGATTTCCAATCCAATGAAAACATAAAAACGCTTAAAGAAAACAACTATGTGAATTATTACAATAAAATCAGATGCATTATTACATCGATTGCAAAGAAGTACTTATTAAATAATACTTTGCATCAAATCAGAGATCTGTGTTCGATAGTTTAGTACCGGGATTCTAAACATGTCAGGTAATAATCCGGAATCCCCGAATGCTATGTATTCCTAAGAGAGACCACGAACCCGGTTGTATTTGCAGCATCGTAAATCAAATATTGATCGGTCGCGTTCTGGTGTAGGAGACCTAGGAACCAGAGGCCTTAAGACGTCCACCGATACGAGATAAAATGGTATCCTACATCAGGACTATACGTCTGCTGGAAGACAGTCGTGTGATGGCCTAATGGGGTCGGCGCCAGGGATCGGGAGGTGTGGAGACGGCAGGGGAGGCCTATGTCCAGCAGTGGATTTATCAAATAAGTCTGAGATGCGTGTATTGTTGATGATGATGATGAATTAAATATTACGTTATACGTAAAATATATCTTGCAGAATAAGAAATTTAATACTATTAGAAAATTTGTAGCTCCTAATAACGATTTTCCCCGAACATGAAGTAATTTATACAATAATTGCGTTTTGTCACTGCTTCGATGTTTTTGCTGTCTGGCCCTAATAACTTCATTTAAAGTATACCATTACATGAAATCACAAATACCATACTTCCAATATTTAAATCATTCAGCGACCTACAAGTTGAAACACATTTTAATGCTGAAGCTCATGGTCACAATACACGTAATTACAAAAAACCTCCACATTCCAAAATTTCGATCCACAAAATTCGTATTTAAATTTAATTAAAAAATCCCTATAATGAACATTTACTCGATCCCAATAATAATAACTCATACCCTATGAAATAAAAATAAAATTAAGCAATTAAATAGTAGAGCCCTTAAAGATCATGTTATTTAAATATGTTTTTCAATGATAGATAAGAAGATAAGTATTAAGATTGAAATGTGTTAATTTTTGAATCTGTCTTTCTTATTCGTCTTTTAGATTGTGCAATCTGTTAATTAAAAAATGTGAATTAAATACCGGTCCCAAATGAGTTTTGTTAACTCCTGAGAATATACTACATGTTTATGTTTTATAAATTTGACTCACCAGAATTAATTAATTCTAATCTCTTTCCGTGTCCCTTCCAGACCAACTAGACTGCCTAAACTTTTTCACATACCTAAAGTTAAAACAAATCACAGAAAATAATTCTACGATTCCTCGAATTTGTAAGGCGTTTGATGGTAAATTTAATAGCTTAGATATGTTTAATACCCCATATAACAAATATATAAAGGAACTCAAAAACTTACAGACTTAAGATGACAAATATTTGTTTCCACATTTAAAAGAATCTACTTATAAAAGTAGATTCTTTTAACTGTTTAAGCTACCTGCGGATACATGTAATTGGATGGCAGGCATGTTATTGTTAATTATTAGTTTTAATTATATTATGTTTTACATGTACATCTGTTTGTATCCCGAAAAAAGTAAATAAAATAAATGTTACTCGCAAGCTGTATTGGACTAGTTTACATTTATCACCAACACCAAAATAATCCAGTCATTTAAATGGCTGTCATTCTAGTAAAGATGCCTAAGCACCATAGTTGAATTTAAATTTTCATCGCATTTTTCCTGTTCACGTGATGAATATTTGAATTTTAAAATATTTTTGGTTGACGATAAAATATCACCGGTTCCAAAGACCCCGTGAATAATGATAAAAGTTTATTTTGTTGATTGATTCGGCATTCACTTTGTAACACTTCATATGAAATTATGATGAAATAAAACGATGTTATGTGTTACTATTAATTGGTTTATTCTATAAAAATAGAATTCACCTACACTACCTGGTTTCGGGAGTAACCCAGTACATCAACTGCCACCACTTAGCAAGCAATTAATTATCAAAAAATTTTTTTTGTATACCTTCTTACTATTTTACCATCACCACTGTCCCAAGATGTGTTTTTTCTATTTTTTCTATTACTTCTATGTATCAATACTTATGTTACCCTTGTGTCTAGATTCTTAAGTATTGCAATCTAATTTTTCTGTAGTACATCTGTATTATAATTTAGTGTCTTTTCACCAGTCGATGGGAGAACGTTACTCCCGAAACCAGGTAGTGTAGGTAAATTCTATTTTTATAGAATAAACCAATTAATAGTAACACATAACATCGTTTTATTTAATCACAATAAAAGTTTATCTTTGGCCAAGACCATATTATTTTCAGTGTCAGTCTTGGACCTAATCGAACGTGGCATTTTCTCTTCTGTACAAATATAAACAAAACTTATTTTAAACTTTGAATTAGAAATCTGGCTGAGGTGATATTCAAGTCGGGGAACGGACAGCTCTATTTATTTTCTATGGAAAACTACTGAACTGTGAGACCAACCGTGTTTTCAGAATTTCTTCCTGAAAACATATCGTCGCTGATTGAAATACAAGAAATGCAACGTTTTATAGAGGATTTTTCGATTGATATTACTAAATTGAAATTCCATCATACGGCTACGTATAGAAATTGCAGGATTCCATTAAAATTGTGCAAAGAAAAGCTATGGTCAATTTTACAGAATAAATGCGCATAAAAATAAACATGTTATTTTATCGCAAAAAACTTATTTTATTTCAGTACCTACAGTTATTTTTTTTAATTTTTCATCATCATAATCATACCATATCCGCTCCCTATGTGGAGCATATGGAATCCACACTGCCTCCAGGCCAAGCGATCGGCCGCCAGCTCCCGTCATCCTCCCAAGTCAAGTCCACGTCCCGCAGCTCTGACGCAAACTGCCGACGAATTGTCAACAGTAGACGACGACGAAAAAATTTTATTTTTTCATTTTATTTTCTTATTTGAAATGTACATATTTTATAGACAATACATAAATGTATTTAAAGTTCCCTCAAAGCGGGGCTTTTTTAAAAAATGTAATATCTCGATATAGGAAAGAGATAGAAACATGTTTCTTGGACAGAAATGTGGTCTACAACGTGGTATTCCAGTTCATTTTCGACCAATGAAGACTTAGAGTATAGTATTCATGGTGCGATATATGATTTCTTATATGATACACTCTACCTTTACACTTGACCTATTTTAGTAATTGGTAATGGTACTGATTTTGCTACGTAAAAAATAAATTTATGGATGTTTCAAATAACATACCCGCAAGTAACACGTACATATACCCGTTTAATTTCACAATACATATTATCTCTCAATACTCCCTAAATAGACAGTAATAAGTTTAGATTTACTTTGAAATTTATAAGAATCGTAAACAAGCAGAAAATACTTATATAAAATAACAAGACATGAAAAATATCAACATGCAACGTGATGGCATTATTTTGGTTTACGTGTATTTATGTAGGTACCTACCGACTCGTTTGTAGAGTATCTATAAAACTAGATATCATTAAATCTAAGAACCCTTCAAACAAGAATTTCAGTGATGTGACGTTCCAAATTTGAAAAATACTTTTTTTTTCAATCCAATGCTCCCTAGGAGTTTTTACAATAAACTCATTTAGGGACAAATAAAAACACATATTAATTTTATTCTAATACGCACTGACATCGCTTAGATCACAAAATAAACACAATATATACATAAACCGAACCAATCCAATGAAAACATAAAACCTAAAGAAACAATAAAGTGAATTATTACATTATATCGATGCAAGTATCATTCAAAATACTTATTAAAATAATATTTCTTCAAATCAGAGGTCCTGTTTCGAAAGTTAGATACAGGGATCCTAAACATGTCAGGTAATAAATTAAATTCGGAAAATGCCATGTATTTTAGAGATCTTGTACCGAATTTGGTTGTATTTGCAGGTTCTAAATGTATTTTGTTGCGTGAACGGGTGTAGGTGTCTAGTTACCCACTACGTCACCCGATACGTCATTAAATGGTATCTACGTCATCACTATACATCTACGTAACACTTTTCGTGTGATGGCCTAAGTGCTGACTCCAGACTCCAGACTCCTTTAGACGCTGGAATTTGATAATAAGTGGTGTTATGAAATTAAGCCTAGGAAGCGTGTATTTTTAGAAAAGTTGTATGGAAACGCCTCTTCTAGTGAATTCTTGTTCGATGTTAAAAAATCCCTAATGAACATTTCTCGATCCCAATATAATAATCTACCCATGAAATAAAAATAAATAAAGCAATACATAGTAGAGCCCTTAAAGATCTGTATTTAAATATGTTTTTCAATGATAGATGTGATGTTTAGGATTAAGATTGAATGTGTTAATTTTGAATCGTCTTTCTTATTCGTCTTTTTGATTGTGCAATATGTAATTAAAAATGTGAATAATACCGGTCCCAAAATGAGTTTTTATAACTCCTGAGAATATAATACATGTATGTTTTATAAGATTTTTTTAAAGAAATAAGAAAAAAAATAAGAAATAACGGTTTATACTTGGAGAAATTACTAAAATAAAAATAATAGGTTTATACCTATCTCGTTCATACATTTTAAACTGTGTTTACCTACTCTTTTTTTATGATTTCTTTGGCAAACAATTCAAATATAATGATCCATCCATCTAACTTCTTTTTAAGAAACTGTTTTTGTCGTTCCGGTCTTTGACGTCAACTATTATCATCCTTTGATTAATTTTAACCCTTTGTTCGACGTGCTTTGTCATACTCGTCCTTTCAAATGAGAGTCATCTTGACCTACATAACATTTTGCCAAACTCTGATCCATCGCTTATGTTTTTATCCAGAAATAATCCATTTTGTTAGGCGGTTTTTACATGGTAAATTATTTCTATAAAGAAATATTAAAAACCGAGAGGCTATCTATAAATCGCATAATACTTCGGTACATTGCTGAAAATAGTGGATAAGTAAATATTCCATAATTATTATATTATTATAATCACTAGATGGGGCGTTTTCATACAAATTTTCTAAAAATATACGCTTCCTGGGGTTGATTTCATAACACAACTTATTATTATCAAATTCCCCCGTCTAAAGACTCCAGCACGTAGGCCAATACACGAAACGTGTGACGTAGATGTCTAATGATGACGTAGATGCCTATTGATGACGTAGTGGGTTACTAGACACCTAGACACGGTAGTATTTTTCAAGTATAGAATGTCATTTTTCCAAAATTCTTGTTCGAAGGGTTCTGTGTGTGATATTTTGGACTGGCACTGAAGCGGGAAATTGATCACCTTACATGTATTAAAATTATCAAGATGCATAGCGCTAAAGCGACATCTAGACATCAATCAATAAAAAGGTGCACTTGGTGTACTTATGCAGTGCCCCATGCACCATCAGGCGCGGATTATAGAAAGGAGGATACTGCTGAAAAGTGTTCGAATCCTGTTATTTTATTCTCAAATTCCTTTTTTTATTTAATATGCTAGGTTTTAGTATTTGAAACGTACCTGCATTTATAACGATTAAAATTTTATTCATGCAATATTTTTCCTATACCCTTCAAGTGTATTGACGCGCAACGCCAGTTCTCAATAAATAAACTCTACCCGGGAATATTTTACAGGGTGTTCTTATTTTATTCAGATTTTTGTTTTTCTAACTAACTAACTAACTAACCATCACGCCATTTCCCTGAAGAAGTAGGCAGAGAGGATAGAACGCCATACCACTCTGTCCTCACAGACTTCCTTTGCTTCCTCTACATTCATACATCTTCGACTTTTCACATGTCCACTTTCAAGTACTTGACCAAGTGGTCATGCCATGTCTTTCTCGGCCTTCCGCAGCTTCTACATCCAGGCACACTTGCATTTAAACTTCTTTTAGCCGTTCTTACATCACTCATTCGCTCCACATGACCAAACCATCGTAAAAGCCCTTTCTTAATTTTGTCGATAATGCTTATCTCAGCCTTGCGCTCTGCTCTAATTTCGACATTTGTACACCTATCATACATAGTCCTACCATACATTCACCTGAGAGATAGCATTTCAACAGCATTCAGTCTACTTTCATCCTTCTTTTTCCAACACCACGCTTCACTACCATACATAAGGGTTGGTACCAGAACTCCGTTGTGTGCTGCCAATTTTGTTTTTTTTTTAGTACTTAATTACTTTAATTGCCGAGAAATGATTTGTTAATGTTGAAACGCATTTTAATGTTGAAGTGCATTTAGGAAAATGAGTTTCTGCATAGTATGCACTTAAAAACATGCAACTTTGTAACTATTAAATCACTGCACTCATATTACAGCCAACCATTAAAATTATTTTAAATATTTTTTTACTTCTACAACTACTGCTACTTTCCCTTATCCATACCTAATGGTTAATAGCGCACTGCATTGGTACGCCAATATTAGTGGTATTAGTATTTTTTTACAACAAAGTAAAAAATGTCCGCATCTATGTAAGAAATTAAATAATGTTACCTTTTATTTTCTTAAGCATAGCTGATGTATGTATGTTTTAAACATGTACACAAAATAATAAATAAACTTAAGAGAAATTCAGGGGAAAACAATTGACTGGAAGGTTGATAAAATAAATTAATGAAATAACAATTTTTCCAAACCACAGTGTGGTTCGGAAATCATTCAATGCACAATATTCGCTACCGAAAAGACCCTCCAGTTTTCCAGGCAGAGTGCCAGCTCCATACACTGTCATCCACTCCGACTGTCGATGTTCGCTGGAACACCCGCTACACCTACAACACTACACTATTGGACAGGGGATGATATTGGCTGTCACCAGTTCATATACGGAACTTATGACGTGTAGCGATTCTCACCGCGACGCCAGCGTCACACTCTTGCAATTCGGCGGGAAAATTCGTTTTAAAGTCGTGACGTTTTAATGAACTGGTGTTATATTGCATTCGTTAACGTTAAGTGAATTTTAAATATTTTTTTAAAAATAAAATAAAAATCACTTTGTTTTTTTTTTCACTTTTTAATTGAGTTATTACTTACTAGTTTCGGTACCACCGTACCATCATCAGAGCTAATACAAAACTAACATTAAAATACAAATTTGCATCTAATTAGTGGGGGTGGGGAACTATGGATTTTGGGAGGCGGTGGGCTATGGGCTATGGATAGTAGAGAGTTTGAGGGGGGGGGATTCTTGCAGAGGGGAAATACGTTAAAAATGGGACTGTTGCTTAGATTTATTTGATTATTAATTATATTCTGCTTTTCCTTTACAGATTTCTTGATTTCTAGAATTTCTAAGTTATTTAGTATAAAACCCCTTTTTATTAATATGTAAGACCTCCACTCCATCTTCAAAATTTAAGGAGTGATTATTTGTCAAAATGTGTTCTGCAAATTCTGAGAAATTATTATTATTCAGGCATCGTAAATGTTCTTTTATTCTAATATTTATGCTTCTAGATGTTTTCCCAATATAAAAAGCGTTGCAATCGTGGCATTTTAGTTTATGTATGCCAGCTTTATCTAATTTATTCACTTTGTCTTTTGTATTTTTTAACATGTTCCCTAAATTATTATTAGTATATAAATGCAGGTGATAGGTTCATAAGGTTTCATAAGGAAATGCTATTAGTTAAGTTCTTATCAATATACAAAAATCGTCTCCATCTTATTTTTTAAACCTGGGTGTTTGTGATATTGTACTCCTCTATTGCTTATGAAAATAAAAATAATACAGAACTAATAAGATTACGCAACATCCCAATGAACTTTGGTGCCTCTCCGCCTACCCTTTCATAGAAATGGCGAGATTTTTATTTAGTTACTTAGTTAATGTAAGATTCTAATATCCAAATTAATTTATAATATTAAAATTAGTAAAGTACAATAAACATTGCTTACATACATGACAAAAACCTTCTCGCCAGCTTAAATATTTAAGAATGCCAACAGTTATCTTGATATCTTAAGTACGAGTTTCGAGGTTCAACATTCAACCCTCTCTTAAACATCTGTGGAAATTTTATACACTAGCGGCACCGCTGGTTGTGGCGGGAAAAATATAAGCTGCCGAATTGCCGACATGATTTTGCAGGCGCCTCTGTCGCCACATATCTCTTACAGTAAAATCTCACCTCAGTGGACATCTTCGGACTTAATCATTTTCTATGATTCAAACAAATAATTTTAAAGCTAAAGCTTCGAAAAAGAATTTCAAAGACGTGGCATTCTATACTTTAAAAAATACTACCGTGTCTAGAGCCCACTGCGTCACTCATACGTCATCACTAGGCATCTACGTCATCTTATCTTTAATTTTGGTAGTCTATATTTTTCTTTATTTTTTGTATCATTATCATCATCTCAGCCCGTTGAGGTCCACTGCTGGACATAGGCCTCCCCCTGCCGTCTCCACTCCTCCCGATTCTGCGCCGTCCCCATCCACTGTCTTCCAGAAGACTTCCTGATGTCGTCCACCCATCTCATCGGTGGACGTCGTTTTTCATGTATTCAAGTTTTAAATGTTGCTTGAAAGAGTGTAAAGAAATTCACATTCAACATAATTTAATTACCACGAACAGGTAATGCCTTGTGCCACTGTGAGATTTTTGTTTATTTTTTAATATGTATTTGTTTATTTAATATGTATTTTTTGTGAAAATGAAATGAAAACAATAATTTTTTGATTAAATAAAAAAAATTGCTTTATTAAAACACCCCATATTTACTTCCGTGCTAGCCTTTTTTAAATTGGGATTACACCCAGTAACGCCATCTTGTGTTATCTCTTTGCGGGATGAACAGTCTCCACTTTGGTCTATATACTCCATACCGCCCCATACAGTAGGTAGAGGTTGAGAAGCTCATTGTTTCCTCCATAATGCTTTGCTGGTGTACCCTGGTGATGACGTGGTACGTTTTACAGGAGGTCCTTGATACAACAGGCTGATGGATCAAAAAGTAACCGTTTAAACCAAGAAAATCCGTTTTACTATTTAATTAAAACCAATATAATTTGGTCAAAATTTTAGTCATATTAGGCACCAAAAGATTTAATTATTATTATTGTTGTTGCTAGGCATTTTATTGGCAGGCAACTCTTGTGGTGGTTTCTTATTTTATTTTATTTTATTTTTTATTTTTGTTTTGGACCCATACAGGAAAATAATACAGACAATAATAAAAAATAAACAATTAAGTGTCTTGATGTGTACGGATGTTTGAGCGAGGGTGTGTGGGTGTGTGTGTCATGTCAATGAAAGCATTTGTTCGCGTGTACATAATCGTAAATTCATCATTATTTTTATCAAACAACAATAATAAATACATAACAAAAAGCCTTAAAATCGCTGTTTAGCTTGTTGAAAAAAAAGAATTGGTACGATACAGAGTTTTTGTGAATAATTACTTACACAAACTGAAAAATTTATTACGACTCGGTTAATGTTAAATTTTATATTCGATACCAATTCTATTGAGTCAATTTTATTGTTTAGGGAAATATGGTGCGTGGGGTTTTTTTGAACTGTATTTTTAGACTTAATTCATATAATTTGCCCATCAATATGGGTTATGTTTAACCAAACGACTTGCAAATTAGTTTATCCGAACAAAAGTGTATTATTATTGAGTGTATCAGGTCTTATGAATGGCAGGCACACTCTTTGCTGGCATCCCAGCATATTATAAGCTTTGTACTGAATCAATATGGGATTTAAAGCCTAATTTATTATCCAGAGTAACTAAACGGTTTTTCATTATGTACTGCTTGTTGTCTGCCTTCTGCATCTAAACGGTTTTTGGACTGGTTGACTAGTGGATCGACTTATACTTGTTACACTTTCGTTCTGTTAGAGATCTGTTGATTACATATATTATATAAAATATATAAATATGAGAACATGGGTAATCCAGGATCCAGATTCACCTTTACGATGGCATAGAGCACAGACGTGTCAAGTGCTATTTTAGGTATAAATGAATTAATTGTATTTTCCGTATCTCTATGTGGTACACAATTGTTTAAAATGATAATTCACTTATTGTTGTCACAATTATAATTTATAATACGTCGTTATTTACGCGTATTTTGTATTACGATGTAAACTTTAAAATTGCATTTACTCAAATTGAGTAATCTTGCACTTGACACGTCTGCGCGCTAGTTTATAATAGTATGTATAAGGCAGGGAGATCTTAAAGTGTTCTTCGACAATAATACTACATCATTTAAAAAAACATACAAAATTGTGTAGGTATATATTAAAACTGGTAAACGTTTTCCTAATCATAATTGGCCTTTTTTTTATGTAGAGATATTTTATATCTTGAAATGTTCTAACATCGTGCTTTTTCACATTGATTGCTCGGCTCTGATCGGCTATGATCAATAGATGTGACTTAAAAATTTTAATAAAATGAATAGGTAACTTTCTTCAGTTTTCAGGTAATTTTGTTTAATTTTTTATATATTATAGCTTTTATTTTTGAAATAAACACATCATTCATTTTGTAACAGTTTTACAGTATGGATAAATAAGAAACATAAAGTATATAATAATAAACTTAATCCACCTAAAAGAGAAGAACTCGTGGTTAGGCGGAGGAGCATTTAAAATTGATTTGCTTTTTTTGTATTACAAAATGCAAGACATTATAGAGAATATTTAAATTATAATTTAAAACAGTTAATATTTCATATAAATGCACAAGTCAAACATTATTCGAATATAAATTTTAACAGCATTTTTTATAATATTTTAAATCGATTTCCGAATCCCTCCATTGAAGATTTTTTTTCCTGTCTGAGAGTAGTGGGTAGTGGTGTTGTGCAGCAGTGGTGAAACATCTTGGCACATTGACACACCCACTCTCAGTCTACCCGATAGTCTTTCAGAAGGAAGAAAGTTGTTGTAAGGCCGCTCTGTACTTAGGTATAGCAGCTGCCACCGCCGAGCCTCGAAGCTCTTGTGTTTTCTTGGCCCATTCACCCCCTGAATACTAACACCATCAGATAAGCGAAGAGGTGTGACGTGGAAGGGTATAAAGAGCCATGTTTACACAATATTGCTGGGGCAACAAAATAACGCTGAAGGCATATTGGTAGTCCTTGACTCTCTTGACCAGAAATTTAAATTTCTAATTGGATATTTTTACATCAGCGCAGCACTGGGATCACCAATGTATCTAGGTACATGCAGATCATGCAGATAATTGCAGCTATGACGCATATATTACGTCAAACGGTTTGTGTTGCCGAAAATCAAGTTTTATGAAAATTAAAACTAAATATTGCTTGAAATATATATTTTTTAACTACAAATAGTTAAATAACCATAATATTTATATTGAATACTTGTAACTTAAGTTTTATTAAATTTACACTGAATAGTGCCTAATATTTGGTTCCACGTAAATAACAAGCTCACTAAATAAAATAATGTTAAAGCTTTGGGGGGAAGATCAATGATCTAAATGTAAACCGTGATCGAAAAATTCCTGAAAGTAAATAAATTAAATAAGATACATCGAAATGTCAAAAAATGTTTACACAGAGAACTATAAATAAGTAAATGATATAATTTTAAATGGGTTTATTAAAGCCTTTTTGTGATTGCCTTTTTTCATTTTCGAAGCAAATTTCAAAGCAACTAGGTCAAGTCTTGAATGTGTTTGCTCTATTAATTAATTAATATAACTCGCTAATGGTTGCGCAAGGGGATCATAAATCAAGTGTTTAAATTACTCTTGGACCAAGAGAAAGCTGTATTTGTTTGACTCTCGTTTACTTTTTAAGGTGACGTTGCAACTCTATTGAGAAAACCCGGGAATTTATTTCGTTCCTGGATGTGCATTTAATTAATTTTCGTAGCTTGAAAAGATCGTATTTGAAGGTTGGAAAATAATAAATTCGCGTAAGGATTTTGGCATTAAAGTATCAAGTCTTTTTGTTTATATGTGAGTAAATTAAAAATTCATTAGCAATCTTTAAGTAATTGAACCTGAGAATCATTTTTTCTAATATATTATACCTATGCCATTATCATTGGCTATTAAAATATGTGGTTAGGTACTACGTTTTCCAGCCGAATACCCCAGCTCATTTCACTCTTAAGCGCACTTTATACGGAAACGAAAACTGTGCAGTTTCAGAAAACTGTACAGTCTGTCAAAAGACACGCTAAATATAAAGTGCGCCTTAGACAAAATATTTATGTTTTTCAAGGTATTAAGTATTTCGCACCCCCAATTCACTACAGCAGCGTTTCCCAACCTTTTTCAGTCGCGGACCCCTAGGAAATCAAGCACAATTTTCAAGGACCCCCTTAGTAAATAAAAACAGCAATAAATTTTGGGACCATTTACTTTTTAATAGTACCTACTACAAATACAAAATTTAAAAAATAATAAAAATACGTTAATAATTAACGCACAACAGCAAAATGGGTATTTTGCAACAATAATTAGTAAGTACTTATATTAAATGTTTTAATCTTTTAGATAGTTAAGAGATATAAGTGGACGTTATTTTTAGAAATTGATATAAGTGTATGTCTGTTGGCTACATATACAAATATTTAAAAAAATAATAATTGTCAAATGGTCCAGAGATGTGACTGCGGACCCCCATACATATATTCGCGGACCCCCAGGGGTCCGCGGACCACAGGTTGGGAAACACTGCACTACAGTATTACGTCAAAATATGCGATTTTAATATATTTGAAATATTTTTCGTTCATATTTCTGTCATTCTCTATTCTTGAGTGATGAAATCTTGTATCCCTTTAAAATACACTTGAAAGAAAGAGTAAGTTACAGACACTGAAGGCTAAAAAAATACACTACCATGCCGAATGCCGAGCTAATTTTTCTGCCAAATTTTGACTTACTACATTAAAAACGTTTTTACTACACTAAAGAAACTCGCTGTGCACAGTTAAATTTTTATTATTTATATTTATATGTAACTTCATCAGCAGTTTTCATCAGAACTACGGGACGTGGACCTGAATTGTGAAGACACACTGGAACTGGCAGTGTGTGGAATCTATATTCTTCACATGGGTAGTAGATATGGAATTATGCTGATGATGCAACTTATCATAAATTTTGTTGTAATAAATATTCCCAAGCATTTTAAATGTATTCCAAATATGGTACGTATAAATGACGTAAAATGTTTTTTTACCGTATCATTATGTTAAATTGTGTACTTGTATTCTTTATTAAATTGAAAGTTAAGCCACTCATTATATGCATATATACATATATAACATGCTTTTATTTATTAGTTTTCCAAATACTGTCACCAAGTAGTTATAAAAAAGTCGGATGGGGGTGGCATGAATTATAAAAGGCAAGAAAATACGGCTCTCCCGTGAAAGCTCTCGTAGAAAGTGGGAAACTTAACAGTTAGGAATACATATTATATCACAGAGCCTCGGTTGATTCAAGTAGGTACCTCTTCTTTGAGTTACAATTTCACCTGGCAACACCGTCCATGTTTCTCTGTCGGCCGTGGTACTAGACTTTTGGGTAATTTTAGGTAAGGGATCCTTGGGTAAGAGTTTTCTTTACAAGTTACTAACCCTCTTCTGAAATGTGTATTGTACCCAAGTTAAATATCATAAACAAACGCAAATGTTGTTTCTTTTGACTGTTACGCTGACAATTTTCTGAACGTTTTGGTAAATATGAAAACATTTACATAATTCAACAAAATATTTTCAAACGAACGACTTATTTTGTGAATTTATTGTAATGGGAATTGTGTTTTCCGTTTAACATCCGGTGACTTTTTAAATTATGTATTCACAATTGAATTATCTCTTCATAAAACATTAATTATTATTTACAACTTGTTATAAATATTTTCGAGTATTATAAAAGAATTATAAGAAATTATTAAATTTCATGGGACCAAAAACAAGGTGGTATGACAACGTAAAAAATGTGACAGGAACACAGTGGCGGCGCATGACCAATGATAGGGACAAATAGGGAAAAAGGAAAGGCCTCTGCTCAACACTGGAGTGATCGAGGAAGAAAAAGATAAATATTACTGTGTGCCTTTTGTTTTGGTTAGGATGTGGTTAGGGTGCGGCAGGGGACGCATGAAATAGGTCCGCCAGGTACGATGACTTGTAATACTGTATGTTGTGTTTTAGGGACGCTTGGGAGTAAGATTTTACTCCACAGTCTCCCATCTTCGTAGTCCTTTCGATCCTCTCCGTCCTTTGGACTCAGCCAGGGTAGCTGCCGCGTCTTCTCTGGGCGTGGTTGGCGGAGGACGGGCGGGACGCTGCGGTTGTGTGGAAGGTAGTAGGTAGAATTACTAATATGCCTATCACCGTAAATTTGGGCCAGCTCTTTGAGCAGGTTGAGGTAAATGTGTTTACGACAATCTTAAAGCCGAAACAGTGATAGGGGCAATGAATGCATTTGGTCGCGTATATAGCCTTCTTTTCTTCCGCTTTTTCCAGTCAAAACTTAATCTATTCAATTTCATGGATTAGCTTTAAAAAACATTGTGCTGGACTGAAAAAAGACTCAATAGTCTTTAAAACAGTCTAGGGAAAGGGTGGGGCTTTCATTGTATCTAATATGTTATTATTAATTTTATATGCATGTACAAGAACAATAAAAATGGGCATAGAAGTCGACGAAGGCCAAGAAAGACATGGCTTAAGGCTTGATCTAACACAACCAGTACTCGAAAGTGGCATGTGAAAAGTCGGAATAATCGTCGTGCGTGCATGCGCTATGAATGTGGAAGAAGTAAATGAAGTGTGCCATGGCAGTATGGCGTGGCGTTCTAATCCTCTCTGCCTACCATTTCGGGGAGATGGCGTGATGGTTAGTTAGTTATGTTCAAGCGAGTATGTGTAATTAAATACTTTTACGTGTATAAATATTTTTTCTTACTGTACCTACTAAAATACAAAATAATTATAATAAGGTTTCATTTTAGGTTCCTTAAATGTTTTTATAAACCTGTAAGGTGATTGAAATGAATAAATAAATAAAGATATAACATTTTTTTCGATATTGAGGATAGTCGATGCCTCGTAATATATATTCATGTTTACGTGCTTTGTTTATTATACCTGTAAGAGAGAGAATTTATTTTATAGATTTTACATCGAGGTTTATCGACCTATTTTCTTACTACTGTCAATGGAATCCAGTACCTCCGTAGCTATTTTAATAGTCCATAAATAAAGCATAACAAAGAATGTCAATAGCCATAAATAAGCCCTTAGAAAAGTTTGGTACACGTTCCGACTGTAAAGTTACTGATGTCGCTGTAGTTTGGTTTGGGCGGGAAAGATGCGGAATATAGTCGTGTGCTGCTTCCACTTGCTTCTAGAATAGTCACTTTTAGTTCGTAAGGTAAGCGTGAACGCCGCACATTTTTAACTTTTATTTTTATTCTTCCTTTTGCACAGTATTGCATAGTGCACATGTGCATCTGAGTGCATTGTCATGTGATGTGATGTAGTTAGTGTTACCAAACACCAAACGTCAAGATTTGTGCTGACTTGTCAGGATTTTTAGCTTTGATCGGATTCTGGCTGGACCTGGCTCCATTACGTGAAGGGATATGTAGGATTTTATTAAGTTTATTTATATTATGCTCTTTCACTTTTTAGTCATCGTACCTTTATAAAAAATACCATTTATTGAAAATAAAATACCTACACTTTTATTTCAAGGGTCCATTGATTTATAATACACTTAGATTTGAACTGAACCCGAAAAAATGAATGACACTTCAACTCCGCCAAAGCCAGACGCGTATTCAGTATTTCTTTAACCGCCGGCCGAGTCGGACGTACAGAAAACATTCCGAAATGCCTTTCTGTGTAGTGAAACCGTGTAAAAACCGTACGGATAAAATTAACAAAAAAGATGTTGTAACTTTCCACGTGTAAGTGTTTATTTATATTTGTTTACATAGCCAAAAATAATTATTATTCAAGAAAAGTTTTCTTCTTAAATAATAGCCAACAGCCCGTCCACAAGAAGAAAAAAAAAAGTCGTTTTAGATGCATGGTAAAATTAATGAACGCTCCTCGTAAGAAACGGGTTAGTATTGTATACTGTTACTGTAACCCTATATATAGCCCCATACCTTTTGCGGTGTGTGGGCGGATGCTTGCCGGCAGTCGAAGGGCTCTGATAGGTCGACCCGTGTAAGTATATTGGTAAGAATCAAAGGTGCGGAATCTTCGTGTCATTACTTTTTCTAAATAATTTACTCTGCAAGGCAGATCTAAGTGTATTATAAATCAATGCAAGGGTTGGTTGCAAAAAGTTGCGCAACTCGCTTAAACACAATGAATTATTTACAAAAATTCTAAGAAATATATTACCCAACACAACAAATTCTGATTATTTATGTACTGTTAATAATTTAAGAGAACTTTTAATTGGCTTCAATTTTTGCTACTGTGTGCTTTTTTCTCATTTGTAAAAGCTGTTCTCTAACAAAATAAAATATGGAAACTTCAGAAAAGGACAACTTCCATCAAGTTGAAATTTTAGAAGCTTGTGAGAGAAATTTATTTTATTATTAAACTTCTTTTTTTCACTAGAACAAACTTTGGAAATGCTTTACGTATGATAAACAAGTATAACATTTATTATATTTCACTCACATCACAGTGCTAATAACGCATGAAATATATAATACAATTACCTACACACTACATACCTATGTAACTACAAATACATAGATAGTATAAAATTTAACTCTCGTAAAATAGGGATTAGATTCTGATCGAAAAAGGAATATTTGTAGTAGCCAAAGTTTTATTGAAAAATAATCTCTTAGAAACTTCTGTAATCCAGTGTAAGTTCAGAGATACTATTTACTAATAACATTTCGTTTCCACCTTGCGTTGTATGAAATTGATATTTTGATTAAATTTACTATTATTATTTTGAGTAACCGCCAGACCCGGAAAATAAATCAGACACGCGTAATTAGGTAGGTAGTAATTTTTTAATTGGGTTCTTCCCGATATATTATTTTCGATTTAAAAAAATTGATTGAAAAATTACAATATCAAGGGATTTTTTTTTCAATTTTTACGATGTCATATGAATTTTCTAGCGCGGTTTGAAATAGCACTTTTTCAAATCGCTCGCAAAATCCTCCATTTGGCGCGCATGCGGTGTGACGTCACAGCAATATAGGCGCTCACTTCGGAATGAATTTCACGCCTTTCGCGGTGGACGGGAATGACGTCACTAGCCAATAACGGGCGTTAAAAAATCATTCGTATTTTCGTGTTTTTTTAAAACATAAATTTATAAATGAAAAAAAAAATTGTGATCATTGTGTTTTATATCGTTGGAATTGTAAAAATAATTGAATTGTAAAAATAATTGAATGGAATTGTAAAAATACTTTTATTATTTATAACGTTTTCAAGGATATTCATGCTATCGGGAAGAACCCTATTACGTAGGGGAGGAGTGTACTAGTTGTCTATTCCTTATTCCTTTTCTATTCCTTTACATGTATAAAATACTGTTCACTGTATAAAATAAGGACAATTACTTGATTTTGGGTTGTAAAATAAAATTTCAAGTTTATGTCCTTTCAGACAACTAGCCCCTTTCATGATGAGACAACTAGACCCCTTCTTGATGTTTAAAAAAAAATGTTTGCATGCTCCACGAGAATATAATCCAAATTTAATGATTGTCAACAAAATCAACAATAAACATGCTGCACAAATATTATTGAGCTAATTAATTTGCGCTTATGGTCAAAAAGATAATACACAAATTATAAAAATATTTTTTTTTACACAACAAATGGAATTTTAATATCGGATCGATAAATGTCACATTCTTACTATCAAGATGCCATAGGTTTCTGAGGTTAATCACCAGGTGGGTCAGATGCAGGTGACAACAAGTTTTAGTTTGTATTGTTTACTGATTCCGAAATTTAATGCTTGAGACTGTGGCGGAAGAAATACGTCACGCGGGCGACGCGGAACGAAGCAAGATCTACCGAACTCTGCCGAACGCTATCGAACAATGACGAGAGACATTTTAACCTTCATCGTGACTACACGTCGCTTTTGTACAATGTTTTGTACAAATTTCTTGTCGCCAAATTGTGGGGGCAATCTAAATTCATTTCACACATTTCTATTTTCATAATTCATGTCAATCTTAGATTAATTAGTTAAGTTTAGTTCAGTTTTCATTGTATTTCCTTTCATGTAACTTCTGTGTTATAAATGTGCACTAGAAACTGTAAGTACTCTTTCATTTCTCTCTGTGCACCCACATAAAGCAATCACCACTAGAGGTAATCATTCTGGTGGCTAAAAGACAACTAGTACTTGAGACAACGAAGACACTCCTCCCCTACGTATAATATACCAACTCTTCTTCTTCAACGGCCATTACTCGTCCACTGGTGGACATAGGCCTCTCTCATGTTGGTCCACTGTAATATAATATCCTGGGCTTCGATCTCCCATCTGGATCCTGCAGCACTCTTTATATCGTCCGTCTGTCATCTTGGTGGCCTTTCTACAGGTTTCCTTTTAGCCTCCAGTGAATCAGACGTTTGGACCATCGCATCGGTCCTCATTTTGGAGCGCCACATGTCCAGCCCGCGTGCACTTTAGTTGGGAGATAGATTTAATGACATTTATAACTTTTGCCTCTCTGCTAAACTAAATAAGATATATTATATATTTATGTTTTGTACGAGTAGGTATTTAGGATTGTTTTTGCTAACTAACTAACCATCACGCCATTTCCCCGAAAGGGTAGGCAGAGAGGATAGAACGCCACACCACTCTGTCCTGGCACACTTCTCTTGCTTCCTCCACATTCATACATCTCCTCATGCACGCACGTCGATTATTCCGACTTCTTACATGCCCACTTTCAAGCACTTGTTTTTACTTGATCATGCCATGTCTTTCTCGGCTTCCTCGACTTCTACATCCAGGCACAGTCGCATCATATATTTTTTTAGATGTTCTCTTACATCATCCATTCGCTCTACATGACCAAACCAACGTAAAAGACCTTTCTTAATTTTGTCGATAATGCTTATCTCAGCCTTGCATTCTGCTCTAATTTCAACATTAGTGCACCTATCATACATAGTTTTACCACACATTCGCCTGAGAGATCGCCATTTCAACTGCATTCAATTTACTTTCATCCTTATTTTTCCAACTCCATGCTTCGCTTCCATACATAAGGGTTGGTACCAGAACTCCATTGTGCACTGCCAATTTAGCCTCTTTTGATAAGCACTTATTAGATACTACCGACTTTAAGGCACCATTAATTCTGTTACCGGCACTAACCCTCCTTTCAATGTCCTTGTCCATATTTCCATCCCTAGTGAACATGCTTCCCAGATATACAAATTCTTCCACTTGTTTCAAGCTATCGCCATTTACTACGATCTTACACTTAGTCATATTCACATTTCTTTCAAAAACCATCACATTCGACTTTTCCACATTCATTAATAGATCACTCTCCTTGCACACATCGTAAACCTTTGTAACCAAGGACTGCAATTCTTCTTCGCTCTCAGCAAGAAGCACTGCGTCATCGGCGTACAAAAGGCAACTAACAATCATACCACTCATTCTCGCGCCCACGCCCATATTTTTCAACTCTTTCATACATTTATCCATGTATATGTTAAACAACCATGGTGACATCACACATCCCTGTTTGACTCCTTTAGGGATGTCAAACCACGACGTGAATGACCCATTTACCCTTACACACGCTACACTGTCTTTGTACAAGGAAGCAATAGCGCGGACAAGGTTATCGTTCACTCCATACTCAGATAAGGCTAGGTACCCAATATTTATTATACTAGTTTATAGTGGCACCGCGTTGATAGTTTTCAGATCCATTATCCACCAAAGCTTGATTTCCATTTTCTTTCAAACTATTTTTAGGTAGATACTACCTTCGAAAAATAATTCACTAGAAGGGGTGTTTCCATAAAAATAAAAAATAAATTCGCTACACCACTTATTACCAAATTCCACCGTCTAAAGATTCCAGCACCCACACTTCAAAACGTGTGACGTAAATATCTAGTGATGACTTCGCTGCCTAGTGATGACGTATGAGTGACGTAGTGGGTCACTAGCTGTCACTAGGCAACACTAGCTGCGGTAGTATTTTTCAAGTATGGAATGCCCGTTATCATACTATAAATATTTAAAAGTTTGATCAAAATATTAAAAGTAAATCTGTATATTTTTACTTTTTTTCGATTTTTTTCGAATAAAATTACTCATTAGTCCTACATTATTTTTTAAAGTATTAACGTTTTAGCATGCTCTTGCCTTTGCGTAATAAATAATTAAGATACATACTGCACTTATGTACCTATACAAAGCCCTATGCACCATTAGGTGCCGATAAGAGAAAGGACGAAAGAAAACTACATTTGCATTTCCTTCTGAAACCTTTGACCCATTGAAAAAAACACTTCCTTGTTGTATCTTCTTTTGCTGTTATGCTGTGAACCTGTTTGCATGGGGCCGGGCGTCATGAGAAAACTCAATTTGTAACAGGGTTATACCCCGCGCAGTGCTCCTGTATCTCAAAGTTTTACATACGTAGGATGACCACATTTTCTTTTCTTTTACTTTCATTAAATTTCCTTATTTTGAAAGCCTTTAGGTCTTTTACATAATAGAGTTATAGAGTACATGCCTGTGAAAAAAAAACAAATACGGTTTATTACAATATCGGAAAAAGTATAGGTACTATAGAAACATAATAAAAATAAAAAAATAACACAAATACTTAAGTACCTGTACGCCTGTACCTATGTCAAAGTTTCACATAAGCGATGAGCACTGGTCTCCCTTCTACTTGGACGCATGGGCCGATGGAATGGAAGAGAGATAGATGCGTCACAAACCGAACGCTTAGGCCGATCGTGCCTCTCTATTGCTTGTTCCGCGCTCTCGCTTGCACACTCGGCTCAGGCGGAACGTGACAATAAGTCATGCTTTTTCGTGTGTGCAGCCGGCGTTCATCGATTTATTAGACGTTATCACGTAAAAAATGTCCTGCAGGTACATAAAATACGAAGGTAACAAAAACATTTGATATTTTTTAATTCCCGTTTAAAATTGCATAGAAATGGTTAGCCCGCTCTTACGGGAATTGGATTTAAGTTCATTTCTATAAGGTACTCGTAAAAGCCTTTCTAATCCAAAACCTAGAACTGTTTGCTTTATTCTATTATTCCTCTATTACAAATACTCACTGGACCAAGAGGACCAGAGGTACTTTAACTTTGTCATTCACAATGTGAGGAACCTTTCTGGGGTCTCTAAATAACACTAAATTTGAGCTAGACCCAATATTTTGTGACATGGAAAACTAGAAACAGAAGCCCCGTTTATTTTTGTAATTTACTTTTAATTAAAGTACCTACTCTTATGAGTAGTATGGGGTATGGTCAGTATGAGATTTGACCAGTCAATATAACATGTTTGTACGGAGTAGGTTGCATTAATTGCACTTCGGGGGATAATGTTAGAATATCAAAGATAAAGACTTGGAAAACATATATTGACAATTATCCCTAATTCTTAATCAATAATTAGCCAAAAAAGCAATAAGATTAAATTTTAAGGATGAACAAAAAATTGAGAAATGGGGATTTTATGCATAGTGGCTTCTTTTGAAACGATTTAACTAAAGTAGGTACCTAATGATAATCCCCGGAAAAAAAACAAATATAGAGTAAATATTGAATATTTCAAATCTCCCAAAGTGCCATTTACCAAATATCGGTTTATACACTTACTTATACCTAAAACTAGTTATTTCTGGGGTACCATTATTAATTTCCTAAAGTCCTTGGATATAAGTAGGTATTAGTTTTCACCATAAGATATTTTTTTAGCGCAAAATAGCAAATTTAGGTTTTTCTCAGGATCCAAGTCCCATAAAAATATGAAATCAAAAATCTTAGTAGGTAAAGTAGCAATACCTACTTCTACTAATACTTTCCCTTTTCCGAACCCAATGGTGCATAGGGCACTGCATTGGTACACCAAGTGCAGTGTATCTTGACCATTTTTTTTTTATATTATTATGGCAACACCATTATATAAAAACCAATTTACTGAGTGTCTTTAATGCTATCTAAAACCTCATATTTACTCGACTAAAATAGTAAAAATGCAATTCTTTGGATAATTCATTTAATAAATAATTATTCAAAGAAATAGTAGGAACGTACATGTCGCGTCATATAAAAAGAACGCTGGCGGTCAAGTTGCGCATTAGGCGATTATCACTCTTATTTGGGACGCGGGGTGGGCGGGTCACATGCGCAAACACACCCCCTCCACTTTCTTCCAGCGCTCTTTTTACATGACGCTACCTATACCTAGTCCCGGTAATTTTTAAATTTTATTTTGATTTTATACAATCTTGGGTATTTTATTTGTGCTTTTTAACAAAATGATACTGTTTTTTTCCTGTTGATTTGTCAATTATTTAGTGGGTATAATACCTATTATACGGAATTTATAACAAAAGGATAGAAATTGATTTTTCCCTTCCAATCTACGTGATTGAGATTACGAAGAAGATACAGAAAAAAATTACATCCTAACTATAAGTTATAGGTATTAGGTACCCCTGTGACCTACAGCATAATAATATAATAAATATATTTATTACACAATACCTACACAATGCAAGGGATGCTAAAATTTGGGGAGAAAAAATAATAATGCAGTGTTTTTCAAATTCTTTGATCTCTCGCTCATTTGAAAAATGCCATTGAAAGTTGTCTAAATTTAATGTCTCGTTAATTTTTTTTATATCAAAATGTCATTTTTAAATCGGGTGTGAGGTGTGATTTAGGTATCGTGTAAAATGAACTTTAAAAAATCATCATATTACTGCCATCTATCTGCATGGTTTTGGAACTATAAACATAGATTATGAACATAGTACAGTAGGTTTTATCTTTATCAGCTGCAACGATACCATGAAGATAGCAGCGTATTGATAGGTATTCCGAATCCGAATATCAAATTCCGTAGAAAATATTCTCCAAAAAAATCAACATAACTTGACAGGTGGCAGATTTTGATATTTTAGATTTTTGCATATATCCACAGTTTCATCACTATTAATTTTGTTTATATAAAATGTGGCCCAGTCGTCTACATTTACTGTATTTAGGATATTTAATTTGTGAAAATAATGCAGCAAATTCGTTTTTCGGCAACGATGGAACGTGTCACTCTTTTGCCGGTGGCAATGTTTTTCCCGAAGGAAATAAGAAAATAGACCACAAATTACAATTCACAAAGGCTGTCAGTAAGTAGGATTGATATGGGTATATTTTTAATTAATATTCCGCTTGTTTAATTTGTATTTATTATTTATTTTAGTTTCTAAACCGGCTCCTGCGTGGGAAGCTACTGCAGTTTTGAATGGTGAATTTACTCAGTTGTCACTTGCAAGTTTCAAAGGGAAATACTTAGTATTTTTCTTTTATCCTTTGGATTTGTAAGTATCTGCTTTAATTCTCAATTGGGTATTGTTTGCTACCATTAGTTCAATCGACCACATAACTCTCATTGCATAAATTGAAACAACAAAGTAACACATTGTTAAATCAGTAATGTTTCAGGCCTTAGAAGTTTTGTGATAAGAAAAGGTCAATAAGTAAGGCTATGTTTATAGAATAATCACAAAAATATATCTATGTAGGTTAATTCATAATACTGTTTTAGTTGTACCCAATATTTTTACACCCGTGGACAGATACATAAAATTTGCATTGAATATCCAACTTTTATTTACATTTTATATAATTTAGTGTCTATATTCTTATCATTATTTTTAGATAGTACTTTTAAATCCATTGATAAGGTAGATAGATACATCTAATTTTAGAATGATCAATTACAAATTCAATACTGGTTTAATTAACTTGTTTCAATAAAAAAATATAATATATGAAATGTACCTACACAAATGATTGTGCATGGCATTTGAGATAATTTTTTTTCAGTATCAAAGCTAAGTGTTTTCTTAAGTGTGTTTTGTTTGATTACCAGTTTCAACATAAATATTTAATTTTTTGCAGCACATTTGTGTGCCCGACAGAAATTCTCGCTTTCTCCGATAGAGTTGACGAATTCCGAAAACTAAATGCAGAAGTTGTGGCATGTTCGGTAGATTCTCACTTCACCCACCTGGCCTGGATCAACACTCCCAGGAAGGAGGGTGGTCTGGGAAAAATCAACATTCCTCTACTCAGCGATTTGTCACATGAAATATCAAAGGACTACGGAGTGTACTTGGAGGATCTGGGACACACACTGAGAGGATTGTTCATCATCGATGATAAAGGGGTCGTCAGACAGATTACGATGAACGATCTCCCGGTGGGCAGATCTGTAGATGAGACATTAAGACTGGTTCAGGCATTCCAATATACTGACCATCATGGAGAAGTTTGTCCCGCTGGGTGGAAACCTGGACAAGATACGGTTTGTCTATTTACCTTTACCTACTTTAACTATATTCTGCTACATTTTTTGTTACATCAATTTCAAATTTCGACATGATTTTTCAATGCTAAACTCTCATGAAGTTAACTTTCTGAAGTTCTTGGGCGAGAATCTTCGCAAAAGTGTAGAGTTAACACAACTGTGTTCAATATAATCATGCTTGTGTACTTTTTTTTACTAACCTGTATTAAGTGCCCTGTACTACAAAGTAGTCAGCATTCTGTTCCCAGACAAAATGAACACTATTTTAAGTACATTCGTTAACATATTTACACTGTGTTTTGAGAATTATTTTAACACAAAATTTGTTCTATTATATTTTGACTTCTGTTGTTTTTTTACAGATCATTCCAAACCCTGTTGAGAAAAAAAAGTACTTCGAGAAAGTAACAAGTAATTAAAACAGGAACATTTAAACATCACAATAAAAAAAAAACATCACAAACATGTTAGCCGAAACAAACAGTACAGTACGAGAAAAACAAACCTTTTTTCTTAAGTTCAAAAAGTCATCACAATTTTTAAAAAACCAGTTTACTATGTATTGAAGAGAAGATGTTTAGTATTATTGTTATTATTATCCTTTTTTATATCTATTGAAATTCCAACCCAAAATAATAAAAAAACATTCTTAATAAACTTAAATCTTAAACTGCCTAACTAGTGTTGAGTAACTCATACATGAGGCAATACAAATGTCCCATACACTAGCGCTATCTGTCCCATCACTACAAAAAGTATGTTTGTACCAACTCTAATGCTTTGTCTTAACTCAATTCTGACGTGACTAACACATTCTGCCGTGTGTCTGTGCAGGCAACACTACATTACTATATTACTACATTTGTCACACACTATACCTCATTACTACATGCCACTACTCACTACACACTTTTGTAGTATCATACTGTCTATACTACAATACTACATTCGGCATTCGGCCATTCGGCGGGCAGACAGACATCATGGCACTGGTACATTCTGTGGATGGGACATTTTTGTGTTGCCTTTGTTCTTTGTGTTTGTGTGATGCGTGTATTACGTCGCGTCGTTGCGTGCACCTCTAAGTCAGTGTGACATTGGACATTTCTAATTTCTAACGCTCGCTGCAATATGGCGCGCGCTGATTCGTTTTACAATATGTACCTGTGCATTATGTACTTACCAACTTAACGATGTTGAATGATGAATGATGGTCGTTTTTGAAAATTGCAGGGCTGCACTTCACTGACCGCACAATATTTTTTAATCAAACACTAAGTTATTATTAAAGTAATAAGAAAACAATATTTATTTAATTTTATATGAATATGAATAAAAAAAATATAATATTTTTAATTATTTTAAGATATTATTTTACATGTTGGCATTTAAAAACAATAGCTGAGATACTTTTTTCCACTCAATCTATTTCTACGATCGGTTATTGTCTGACCAGCTTTCGAAAATATGCGCTCTGACGGGACTGAGGTCACAACTATACAAAATCTTCTTTTTACTTGGTCATAAAGCCTGGGGTAGGAATTTTTCTTTTGGTGCCACCATTTTAACGGATTTTGTATTCGAGGAACTAAAATTTCCTCTAGATATTTATCCATTTCGATAATACCTTCTGCCATTGGATTTGAGTTTTGTATTATTTCAGTGGATTGCATGTCATATTTATCCCATATTTTTCGTTTCTTGGGGGCCAGTGGTTTATCGGTTGCATCAGTTTGAGCAGTCTCAATATTTTGCTGAGATTCAACCAAAATGTTACCCACAAGAATTTTCAAATTAGAGCATGCCTGTTCATATGATACCTCATTTTTAAAAGCATTTTTTTTGAACCTCGGATCTAAAATGGAGCTTTCGGCATATATATCGTCATCTTCAATTTTTGAAAATCTTTTTTCTAAGTCTTTTAAAAGGCGTTCGGCCATGTTTCTAACGGAAATAGGAACATCATAATTGCTTTTGAAATCTCGACAGTTATCTTGCAGTGCGTGGGCCAATAAAATAATTTCTGAAACAGTTACATTTTTTTCAGAACTCATTTCTTCGGTGACATCTTTAAAATCGGAAAGCAGTTCACAAGAAAATCTTAGAATATCAAAATCATAGTTGTTTAAATTGTTAATTTCCGGATAATCAATAGCAATTGTTGACATCAAGCTGTTTTTTATGGTTAAAACCCTCTCAAACATATCATAAGTTGAATTCCACCGTGTGACAACATCTTGTTTTACTTTAAGCTCTTTTTCACCTATTTTTTTTTGCATGGACTTAGAGACGTTCAGATGCCAATGAACTCCTTCGAAATAGTTCTACTATGCTTTTGACTTTTAGCTGGGTTGTCTTTATCTCTTGCACAATAAGGTTTAGAGTATGGGCAAAACAGGGTATATGTTTCCATCCCGTTAATTTAATGGCAGCTTTAATATTGCTTGCGTTGTCAGTGGTTACTGCTACAATTTTTTCCGAAATTTTCCACTTGTCGCATATTGTTTTCAGTTCATTACAAAGATTCTCTGCAGTATGCCTATCTGAAAACACACAACAATCCAGCAAAACAGACTTCAGGTTGGCATTTTCGTCTATAAAATGAGAAGTGATGGATATGTAATTCTCGTTTGGCTTAGAGGTCCAACTGTCAGTAGTCAAAGAAACGTATTTTATGGGAAATAACTCCCTTTCAACATTTTCTTTAGTTAGGTTATAATACTTTTCCAGTAAAGCATTCGATATCGTTTTTCGAGATGGTATCTTTTATACAAAACCTAACTAAACTGTATTTACAGCATGCCACGGATGCTACGTAAATATCTAGTATCCAATTCACCAAAACCAAAATGTTTTATCACTAGTATTATTTTCACACAACTATCAACTTGAACGAAAAATAAAATTTCAAAATCAAGATGACTGGTACACGTCAGGACGTCACGTAAGGAGTTATAAAACGCTACTGAAATTATTTGAAATATCATGTATCCTGGTATCCTTTCGAGACTACCATTCACGAGTCATAACATCCCAGACGCGTGATATCCACGTGCCATTTTTTGTGTCCATCGTGCCAATTTGCACGTGATCGCCAATCAGAAAAGGAAAAAGAAAAACATATTTTTTCCGATATACAGATTTATATAGTGTGGATCATAATACAACTCTTACTACTAATACTTTAGTACTAATCACCTCTTTAAAAAATAACTCGTATTTTTATGTACTATAAAAAATTACAGCGATAATCCTGTTTGGATAAAAATATTTATCAAAAAGCTATTGAAATGTATAAATTTGATCTAGACAATAATATTAATTAAATGATTTATTTGAAGTTCATTATTAATGCGGTAACCGCAATAGGCCGTATGTCAATACATTTTACCTTACTTTACATTGATTATGATTACTTTACTTGACTCAACTGAGGTGATGATCGCTGCCTGGCATATTGCAAGAGTAGGGATAGGGTGTTTTCTCATTGACCTAATGACATACGACCCCATTACATGCCGTGTGGCTGGCCGAGTTGGTCACAGTTTGGCAATAAACCCAAAAATTTTTTTTTTTGACATACGGCCTTTTAACCACGTTATGTTTTCTCGTTTGTTCAGCAAATTACTACAATAATTTCATAATGCTTACAAGATCTTAAAGAAGTTTTTTCTTGCTTTTCGGACTTGACAATGTTATGAAACTTACTCTTCTCGGAGTTTTCTGCAGAGGCATAGGCGATAGAACAGACCCTTTAGAAGCAAGCGGCCCAACATTGGGAGAAGATTTTGATTCATTTTTGTTGATAGCAGCATCAGAAACATTCTCCGTCGTCGAATTATTCTCGCTACATTTCTCGGTGTCTTCTGTGTCTTCATAAACCAGCTTCATATCTTGGGTGGGATCATCTATGATGATGCTGCTGTGTAATGAGGAAGCAGGAGGACTCTTGACATTTTTTAATTTGGTCATGAATCCATCTTGAGACCAGGCTTCCATTGCCGCTTCATCAATAGGGATAACGTTTTTGTCATCTGTCGATTCATTTGGCTTTCCTTTCTTTTTTGTCGAATTATTTTTCACTTTGGGGCTTTTGGATTTCGGTGCTTTGAGCAGCTTGTCTTCAATTTTACTGGGTGTACCAGTTGATTCTATTTTGTCTTTGACATTTAAATTAGTTTCTTTGTCTTCCGAGTCCATTGTTTTTTTCTTAGCTGAAACTCGTTTGACTTTGGGACTTTTGTGTTTTGGTGTTATAATTTTATTTTCAGTTGTTTTATTTGGGGTGTTTGTTTTCGAAGTGTTTTCTTCTTTGTTGTTGGCATCCACATCCATGGGAACGTCGACATTGGGATTTAATACTTCAGACTCTTTACTAAAGAGCACTTCTCCCAGTTCTCCGTCAGTGAAAGTAATAATAGAGCAGTAACCATCTGAGCTGGATACAATGAGAATATTACCATCACTCGACCATGTGAGATCTGTCAATCTAAAAAATAAAAATGAACAGGATTGTCAAAGTTTTATTTGTACCTGCAATTATCATAAATTCAAGTTATCATGTTAAATTTTTATGTTATACTTATTCCAAGCGTTTATTTTACTTTTGACACATGGGCAAAAGTAATAAAAGTAATAGTAATAAAAGCATAAAGTTCCGTAATTATTGACAGGCAACCATAGACCGAAAAATGCAATACTTCATGTTTTTTTCTTTACGATAGTGAAGCATGTGTTCCTTAGCTCCAAAATTTATCGATATCGATGTTTATTGAGCCTACTTATGCAACGAGGATTATTCAAGTTGATTTTTTCCATGAAAAAATATAAAATGTGATTTAAATTAAAACCTATTTGTTTTTTTTTTCTTTGTTTGTCGCGACACAGAATTTCTCAATTTACATTACAACAATAAAATAGTCCTATGCATATTTGGGTTTTTCTGTAGCTCCTGCACCCGATGACAAACTCCAATTAAGGAGTTTATTGGGACTGTATAGTATAAAGTTTCTTTTGTAAAGAAATTATGTATTTTTTGTAATATTTTTTATTGAATAAAGACTGTTAAAAAAAAAGTTTTACGACAGCGCTTTCGTAATATAAACTCTGCTTTAAACGTCTGGGTATATTTATAAACTACAAAATGTTGAGCAAAAATAAAATATAAATGTGTTAAATTGATTAAAACTTCTTCATAAATAAAGTCGATTTTTATGAGAAATCGATTCGGTAACGCATTAGGACATCCCTAATCGATACATAATCGAGCTGTCAAAAGTAAAATAAACGCTTGGAATTTGTATAGTGCACTAAACTTAATTTTCTACAAAAAATCCAAAAATAGTATTTTACAGTCAGTATAACGACTGAAAAGTATCATCCAATACTGAATCAGTTAACAGGTCTATGCACGCTTTTATGAATAGATAAAAAATCAAAACAAAGCATAATGAACAAGAAGAACTTTGAAAATTCTTTATTCTCACCTGGCATACTGAGGGTTCAACACAATCGCCAGAGGTGTGGATTGCTGTGTGTCATAAACAGAGATGGAGTCATTGGTACCGACGGCCAGTATCATACGAGCTGGTGTCGGGAGGTTTATCAGAGAAGGTGGACCCTCCTTTCTGGCCGAGTACACAATGGGGCTCCATCGCACAGCTAAGGCAGGGGACTCCCCACAAGGGAGGATGCAGATCGGACTGAAAATACATTTCCAGTTATTAATTCTATCCGATTTTTGTAAAATAAAATGATGAATAGAAATCTTGATTTAAATTTTATTATTTTATTATGAAGGCCTAGAAAAAAATGGAGTTCTTTGAATATATTACAATATTATCTTTACGTACGAACACAAGGGGCTACTGGATTTCTGAATCAGTATTATACAGCCTCAAACACATAAATAAAGTAAATAAATAGAAACATAAATAAAAATATAGTTCTATCCGTTTTAATGGAGTTTATAAACTAAACCATTTAAGAGCTGTATTAAAAAGCTGCTTTCGAAATAGATTAAACTAGCGGAGATCTCCAGCTTTTGATGATATTATAATGAACAGGAAATGTAATTTTTTTGTTGTTGGATTATTTTATACTTAAAAGATGGTTAAGTTAATTAAATGCAATAAAGATCAATTAGCAACGCTACGAGATGCTTAAAATGCATTATGCTCATATAATTTTTTCATTTAATAATTGTTTTCGTAAGTAATTACGAAACCTCTTACATTTTTACCAATAAACAAAAATACTCACATATTATTGATATCCCAACAGAGACAGAGAAACTCTGGAAACGAATGTGGGCGTTTACAGGGCTTATGACCTGTCGTTGGCTGGGTTAAGTGGCCACTTGACGTACTACCACATTCCCCATTCCGCCCATCATCTGATAACCTAGCCAATGACAGGTCATAAGCCTTGTAAACGCCTAGATAACCCACATTCGTTTCCAGAGTTTCTCTGTCTCTGTTGGGATATCAATAATATCTGATATCAGCCCAGCATGGGTATAATCCAGTAATTTGTCTACAAGTATTTGTATTCATTTAAAAAAATGTTGTTTAAAGATACTCACACTTGCAGTGAATATCGGGAATAAATATACGTAGCATTAACATTATTCAGTCCCTTATTCTGATCTCCCTCGAGGAGTCCAGTGGGCACGGCGATCAGTTCCCCGTCGGGACTAAAGTCCAGCCTCCTGAAGAAGGACTGAAGGGTGTCATCGTGGAACAGCCGGACACGCTGGCTGTGGAGCGGGTGGCCCGAGGGAAGGGAGAGCACGGCCTTGGAACTGCGGGATACCACTTTCTTGGTGTTGACGTCAAAGACGCGGAACACCCTGAATTTGAAGAAATAATCACATTAGAGAGGGTTATTCTTATTTTCAATTG